>PVKS010000340.1:162500-209382 GCA_004027875.1 Aplodontia rufa | reverse complement strand
AAGAAGGAAGAATCAATTTTATTTGTTTTTCATCTGGCTTTTGTTTTTCTGACTCTTAGTTGTGGTGCTGGGGTTTGAACCTGGATCTCATGCATGTCAGGCAAGCTCTATAACCACTGAGCCACCACTCTAGCCCCACTGATCTACTCTTTTTTATTTTTATTTTTTAAAGAGAGAGAGGGACAGAGAGAAAGAGAGAGAGAGAGGGAGAGAGAAGGAGAGAATCAATTTTATTTTAGTTTTTCATGTGGACTTTGTTGCTCCGACACTTCATTGTGTATGTGGTGCTGGAGTTTGAACCTGTGTACTCAAACGTGCCAGACAAGTGCTGTAACCCCCGAGCCACCACTCCAGCCCCCCTGCCCTACTCTTAGTTCCTTCCTACTCTACTCTCTCTCTAGCCAAGGAAGTGGCCAGCCTGCTCTAGTGTGGTAGCAGGGGAATTCTAGGGTGGCTCCTGCTATGGTTTGAGTGTGGCTTGAGTGTGTCCCCCAAAGGTTCATGTGTTGGAGCCTTGGTCCCAAGGTGGTGGTGTTGGGAGGTGGTGGGACCTTTAAGAGGTGGATCCTAGTAGAGGTCCTTAGGGCACCTGGAGATGTGCCTTTGGAAGGGAGAGGGCTTCAGTCTTGCAGTTTTCTGTTAAGGTGTCCTTTCCCTCACACGCCCATTCCTGTCATGATATGACACAGCCCAGAGGGTCCTCACCAGAGCTGAGCTGATGTCTGCACCCTGCTCTTGAACCACTGAAACTCTGTAAGCCTCTTCTCTTTATAAAGTTACCTGCTTCATTTTCTTTGTTATAGTAATGAAAAACAGACTAACACTATCTGGTGCACACATCCTGCACACTCCCTGGTCCTTGAGTGTAGTTGGGACCTATGACTTAATAGACATAAGTGCCACGATAGGTTACTTATGTGGCAAAGGTGAAGTGATGCTGCAGGTGTAATTGAGGTCTCTAAGTTCATCAAAAGGGGATTACTCCCGGGAGGGCCTGGCCTAATCAGGCAAGCTCTTTTAAAGCAACCTATCTCCAGAGGGCCTTAAAGAAGCAGCAAGCTGCCATGAGTGAGATCTACAACCTGGGCAGGAAGAGGAACCCCAGGTAAGCCTGCTGCCTTAGCTGTACCTTGACTGCAGCCCTGCGAGACCCTGAACAGAGAGCTCAGCTGAGCCAGTCCCGGACTCCTGCCCACAGATACTGTCAAGTAATAAATGTGGGTGTTGTAGCCACTGAGTTTGTAGAAATTTGCTCTTCAGCAATAGAAAATGAATGTAAATGGGGTGAAGCTGGCTCAGGCTGTTTTCTCTCTCTTCTCTCCCTACTCTGTCCTCAGTGGCCACGATGCCCTGGTTCCTTGCTACAGGCTTGGACGGGCCTTCCAGCCGAGCCTTGGCCTTCCTACTTCCCAGAAGCCAGCAGGGCAGCTGTACCTGTGGCTGGTGGGTGTGGGGAGCACTCGAGGAGGTGGAGCCTTTTTGCAGTGGCTGCTGCTGTGTCTGTGTCCTTGTCGTTTCTCCTTCAGTCTTGGCTGGAGAGTCAACTTGTGTCACCTTAGCACGTCTGGGTCTTGTGGGGACCCCTGATTTTCCAGTGTACCTCTAGGTGTGGAGGACCCAACCAGCACCCTGTGGCCTCTGCCTGGGGCTCTGTTCAGAGACACTGCTTCGCATGGATGAGCTTGCTGTGTCTGGGAAGGCAGATTTGGCAGCATTTTCAGAAGGGAGTTAAGCATAATGGAAGAGTGAGAGGAAGGAGGCTCCGAGCTCAGGGGTGGCCCAAGGGTGCAGGCCGCGGAGGGGAACTCCCTGTTCTCTTAGAGCCGCGCTCCACATTTTCCTTCACCAGGGTCGATAAGCTTACACATACCAAAGAAACGGTGGGGCTGCATCTCCTACCAGGGTTAGTGTAGTGGGCTGAAAAGACAGAAGGGCCAGAGGAGGCCAGAACACTAAATCCCTTCTGAATGGCAGACATCTGGAGGCCAAGCATGGAGTCTTGGACTTGCTGTGCGTTCACAGGAACCGAGTGGCAGCAACAGTTCCAGTGTCTTTTGCAAAACTGGAGGATCATCTGCTCCCTGGAAGATGGAGTTTCAGAGGACACTAGGAGTCCTGCGGCATGCTGTAAGGCTAAAGTGTCCATTGCAGCCACCCTTGTGGGTCAAACTCTAGAAGGTTCTAAATGGTGCCTGGGACTAGAAATGGATTTCATATTAGCCCGCCCCTGCTCATTGCCCTCCAGCTGGCAGGGCTGCGGGGGTGCACTGCTGGCATCTGGATTAGGTTTCCAGGACAGGGGAGGGAAAGGGTTGAGCAGCGACAGAGGTCAGATGCACAGGAGAGAGCTCTGCAGCGCCAAGCGGTGGCAGTTTGTCCACAGAGTCCCTGAGGCCTCTCCACGGGCCCTTTGCCGTTAGGTTTAGGGAAGGCTGGGACATGGTAGCTGGGTTGCAGGTATTTCAAGAGCGATTCAGAAAGCACCTACTATGCAGCAGGCCCTGTGCATAGCCCTTGGGCAATAAAACAGGTGTGAGCTCACAGCCAATGGGAGAGGAGAGTCTCATAGTCACCCCAACTGAGCACTTGCTGCACACCAAACTGCTCTCCATGTGCCGAAATTCTCCCCACAACCTTGCCAAGAGGCGCTGTTATGGGCATTTCAGTTTCATGGAGGTGGCAGCCAGTCAAAGAAAGGGTGAGTGATTTGCCTAAGGTCATCCACCCAGGCAGGAGGGGAGCTGGGATCCCCGTCCAGGCAAAGCTGTTGCTGCTGGGATCCCCATTACTACCAGCTGCATCTTCCTTCCTGTTCTCTGGAAGAATCGACTACCCCCTCACTCGGTATCTGTAGGATTTTGCTAAGATGAAAGTTAAGATGTTCATGCTCACAGTTTGTGGGGAAGAAGAGGGTGTATTAGCTTTTGTAGCAATAATGGTGTAAACCAAACAACCCCCAGCTCTCAATGGTTTCCTAAATACATGTGTCCCACTCTCCATGGGTCCTACAGCATCCATCAGGATCCATGCCCGCATTTCTCATCCTAGGATCTAGGCTGAGGATGCAGTGACCCTGGGTTGTGTCTTTTCCTTGAAAAGGGAGCAGTGGGGAGCCCCAGGTCCTGCAGTGTACCTTACTGCCCTGCCCAAGACTTTTACACCAGCCATCAATCCATGTCCCATTGGTCACAGCGAGTCACATAGTCAAGTCCTCAGCCGACAGGGTGAAGAGTTGACTCCACTCAGAGGAAGCCATGTGAGAGAGCAGGGAGATAGGAAGACTGGCAAGCAGGTCACATTTGGCTTCCAGACCCCAGTGGGAAAGAACTGAGTGCAGAAGAGTGGAGAGATTAAGCCCCTGCCATGGGTTTAGGAACAGGAGACATGGCAGACACACCCAGGCCTGTAGGTACTGCGGGAGGCTGCCGGTGTTCCTCCCCAAGACCCCCGTTGTCCCTGTGGAGTAGTGGGTGAGTCATCCCCACAGAATGAGCAGTGCAGGCCAGCCTGGGGAGGCTCCAAGTATGGCTGAGCTTGGGAACGTAACAGGGCCATGTGCAGGGATTGTCAAGCAGCTCTGGAGCCCAGGTGAATTTTAGAGGCCCAGCCTCTACAACTTCAGGATGGAGGCTTCCTGGCCCCCATATGGGGGAAGCACCATCTTGTAAAGGAATCCACGCCTCTCTCCTGCCCACTGTGTCTGTGAGTGTGGGACAGGACAGGATGAAGATGAGGGTAAGCCATTAGAAAGTGAAGTTGAAACTCCTGCTGAAGGCGAGGGCTTTCTTGACATCCTCACAAGTGATGCTAGAGGCCTGCTTGAACTGTTTGCAAAAGCTGCCTGGTGTCCAGGCTTAGAAGAGTCAGCACTTGCTCATCATGGGCGACGACTCGATAGAGATTTTTAACGATTTCATATCAGTGGAGAAGTAAAATCTGTGGGGAAATTGACGAAAACCTTGATCTTAAAAGTGGACTTGTTTATTATCACCCCGGGAAGTCGGACCCGGGGTGGAGGATGCTGCAGTCTGCTGCCTTAATTCCGTCACAGGCCCCGCCTTCCCTGGCGAGGCTGCCTCCACGCCCTAAGGGCTTGGGCGCAGCTGTTAGTGGAACCCTCATCTACTGACTCTAGGGAACATGAATTGCACTTCATGATTTTAATCCTTTTTTTTTTTTTTTTTCAGGGCTGAGGACTGAACTCAGGGCCTTGCGCGTGCTGGGCAAGTGCTCTGCCACTGAGCTACATCCCCAGCCCTTGAATCCTACTTTTTAAGTCACACTTCTAATCTCATGTTTTTATCAGTTAGATGAGAGTTGCTTCTTGATTTCAGTGGATTTCTTCCAAATGACCCTTTGCTGCCTCCCTAGGGATAAGATCTCCCATACTCAGTCTTTATCATCCGTTGCCTCCTGGTGCCAGCTGGGTTTTAGTGACACTGTGGTCACCTCTGACTCAGCGGTGGCCTGATTGAGGCAAGGTCTGCCCTCCGGGGGCCAGGCCTGGGGAAGTTATGTGCAGTCCTCAATTGGGGAGTTCTTTCCTGGGTGGAGTCACATCCTCTATTGTGACGCCAATGCCATACGTGTTCTGTGTCACACCAAAAGCAACCCCCCAGAAACGAGAGTCAGGACGTTACTGTTTAATCACATCCCACCCCTTATTATGTGGGCTCTCATTATAGTCTGGGGAAGGCAAAGCACAACCCAGGACGTGGGAATTGTTAAAGTGATTGAAACATGGAAATGAATCTGAACACAGAGGTCTAAATCTTACCTGGGTTAGCATTATTGTTATAATAAATAATCATAACAATCCCATACATTTTATAGCTGATGAAATCCTTCTTACAGATTACTTCATTTGACTAGGTTAGGGAGAATAAATCTTAAGGTTTAATTTCTCTTGGAAATATCAATCTCTAGTCTATTCTGTACCTGGCTGCCTTTTTAATGGTCCCAGAGCACAACTTCTCCTTTCATTCCCCAGCTCAGAAACTTCTAAGAACTTTCTCCGTCTAAAGAATAAGTTCCAGACTCCTTATCCTGGCATACAGGCCCCTCAGGACCTGACCAACCTGTCTTTCCAGCCGTGTCGGGTGCTCTTCTTCATACACCCCACTTCACACCTGAGTCCTTTCACCAGCTGGGTGCTCCGCTCTGGCTCCTCAGCTGGCGCCCTTGCCTGTGTGGCCCACCCATGGTCGTGCTCCTGCTCATCTCGTGTGCGTGTGGCCAAGTCTTCAGACGCCTCCCCGAGTCCCCCTGTGTGCAGGGCCTGCTTGCCCTGGAGCTCTCTCAGCACCTTCTCTGCTGCCCAATGTGAAAACCCCAGGCAAGGTCCTGACGAAGCCACTCTGAGCTGTTGAAGCAGGACTCTGCACGATTCCAGCAGCTGCTGGACCGGGAACCCTGCTCACCTCCACTGTCGACCCCGGGCATCTGGAATGACAGGTGACTCACAACGAACACCCACACTCTCTCTTCTCATCTTGTGCTGTGCATGCAGCCTCTGTTCATCTGACGTGAACCCTTCTCTCCCTGCCTTCCTCAGAACAGCAGTTGAGTTCTCACTTTTGCTGTTTCAGTTTGAACGGGTGGACAGTGCTGCTCATTTCCTCCAGCTGTGAGCTTGTTGGGGGCTGGACATGACCTTGACCACGCTTTCTGACTCCTACGTCTCTGGTAGGCCCTCCCCATCCTGACAAGTGCCCAGCCGGAGTCTGTAAAGGACCAGAGAGTAAACGTTTTGGCTTCGTAGGCCATAGGAACGCTGTTGTAAACTACTCAGTTTGGCCATTGTGGTATGAAGGTGGCCATTGTGGTATGAAGGTGGCCATTGTGGTATGAAGGTGGCCATTGTGGTATGAAGGTAGCCATAACCAAAATTTAAGCAAGTGGGGTAGCTGCATTCCAGTAAATCTTTATCTATGAAAATAAGCATCCCGCTGGACTTGGGCATAGCGTGTGGACTTGGTTCAGCTGAACGTCTAGCAAAGGTGTTACATGTTTTTGACTCCTGGCATGGATTACGAGTGAGAAGATGGGCGGCTGCCTTGCAGAGGGAAAAACCTTAAGAGTATCTGGGAACTGATTAACCCAAAGCCATAGACTCAGGGCCCGAACCTTACTAACAACTATTCACACAAGAGGCAAAAAGAAGATTCGCCTGAGCCCGTGGGGTATCCTCATGTGAGAAGGGGGATGGTTGGAAGAAGCTGGGGGCCCTGGGCTGGTGGCATGGGAGGAGAGTTGGAGTGTACAGTGAGGCCAGCCTCATGGGTCAATGAAGTAAGTCATAGTCAAGACAACAGTGGGAAGCCTGCCACCCCCGGCCCAGGCCCCACAGCACAAGCTCACTCTGTCGCCTTTGAGAAGGGGCTGCTCCTTGGACCGAGGGGTCTGTGGATTGACACAGCTTGGGTGGTACAGACCTGTCGGGCCCTTTGTTTCTTTCTGTCTTTGTTCAACTCAGAGCCAACACAGTGACCTCAGCAGTCCCTAGAATGGCAGGACTTGCTTCAGTGTGATCAATACAACCTTGTGACACGAAGCCTGAGGAAGGTGCCTGATGTCCACCTAGCCCTTTACTGACCACATGGGCTTCTTCCCTCATCTCCCATCACTCGAGCCTCCCACCAGCTTTTCAAGGTCAGCAGCAGTTGTCATTCCAGTTCCCATCTTCCCTGGGAAGAAAGAGGCCTGGAGATTGGAAGGAGAATTTGCTGGAGGCCACAGATGGTGATGCAGTCTTCTGGTCCCCAGTGGAGGCAGAGCCCAGGTGGGTCTAGGCAGCGCTTCTCCAGTTACTTCCTCAGAAATGTCACGTGTATGCCCTAATGTGGCCACTGGACAGGGGATGAACAGAGCCCCTCACCCTGGGGAGCTCCATGTGCAGGGGGCCCTCTTTTGAAGGGATGATACCTGGAGGCAAGTGCAGTTGAGGACTTAAAGGGGACACCCTTCCAAAGGAAGAGCTGTCACAACTGGGGGCGTAGCGAGGAGAGATCTACAGTGTGGAGGCGAGGACCCGGATACTGAGCCATCAGCAGAGTTGAAAGCTGAAGTTGGAGTCCTGCCAGGTCTTTCCCAGGTAGCCAGTGACTTTGACGGCTCCTGAGGTCCCCTCTCCTCTAGGAAGGCACAGTCGGGAAAGAGGAGGTGGACTACAAAGCTGCTGTGATGGGCACTGCTTTGGGTTTAGGCTCTGTGGTTAAAGATGCTTCCTAGACAGCAGTGCAGCTTTCTCTAATAACACCTCATTCTTCTTTTTCCTACAAGTGAAGCGCTAGAGGAGAACTTTAGGAAGTTGAACATGGATTACAAAGTTTGATTTTGCTATTTCTTCTGAGTTGGCTGAGTTCAGGATCACACCCCTTACGAACACTGGGAAAATAACTTGAAATGTAAGGATCCAATACTCAATACTTTTGGAAATAAAGCAAATGAAGGCTGCTTGTGATCCACTTTATCTTTCTAATTTTTCCCTCTGATGGACAAGAGAAGAAAACGATCAAATTGTGTGTTCCTTCTGTGATGCCAGGAGAGATGATGAAAATGTCCGCTTGTGGGGAAGGGGTGGCCTGCTCCCCGAATTTCTTCTTTTGCCAAGATTTCCACTTGGCCCTGGATTACTTCTTCCCTTCTCTACTCTCTCCTTCTTCAGTGTTGAAGACCTGCCTCCCAACTCTCCACATTTTAAAAATTCTTAATGATGCAACCTGAAGTTGCCATGGCAACTAATTTCCTTGCCTAGGCGGCGGTAGAGGCCTGTGATGGGGCTGCTATTGAAATTGCGAATAATTTTCCTTTTCTTTCAAAATTAAGTAGGGCGTCTAAAGTGTTCCACTGTGGTTTTCCCTGCCCCCAAAGAATAAGACTCCCATGCACTGAAATATCCAGTTATTGCATTTCCCCGGTATCTTTTATGACTTCCTTCTCCACCGGCACATAGACTGTCCCTCTGGAAAAATTACGAGAACACATTCTTTGTTATTTCTCTTTTGTCAGTGTGAGAAATGCTTCTGATGAAGTCTAATGACATTTGATGGTTTTCCCCCCTCTTTTTAATTGCTGTTAGTTTCTCATTCTTAAAAATAACCAAGTTTCTTTCTCCTTGAATCTTGAGGACAGATTTGTAAATTACACTTCAGTGCACAAAGAAGCTACTTGAATCTGAAGGTCACATTGGTGTCACCGTGTGCAGATTCTGCCAGAAGCTGTGCCTACCTCTTCCACGGGCATGTGGGACCTGGCACTTTTGTGGGCACTGCCTCTGTTCCCCTAACATCTGAGGAGGCCTGGTCTTCCTGACCTTCCTATGTCCCTCATGGAGCCTGTGATCTCTGAGGCCTGGTAGTTCCATGACAGTGTCAGCACAGCACCCTTCCTGCCTCAGTTTCCGTCAAGGGACCACGATACTTGTCATCCAGGAAAGCAGGAGACTTTATAAAGGAAATGAGCAAAACCTCTTGCACGGTCTAGGGCTCCTTGGCCAAGTCAGGTATATGCAAAGGGGTCCAGGTGCAGAACAGGAAAGGTCTGTGCAGAGGCCAGGTCTCGGGAAGCCGTGCTGCGTGAAGGGGTAGGAGGGCAGAAGGGCAGAGGAACCACCTTGCCTCGCCCTCTGATGGCTGCTGAATTCAGCCAGCACTTTCAGTTCTTGTCCTGACCTCTTTGGGCCCTGGACACTGCCAATCATCCTGTTTTTGTCTCCCTTTGGGTTCTGGGGATCAGCACGAGGCCTTGTAAAGTTAAGGTGTGCAGTATCACCAAGCCCACCCTAGAACCCTCCTTTTCGACTTCATTATCGCAGTGAGTTCTTCCTACCTCTCCACCTATTCCTTCGGATCCTTCCCAATGCCCTCTGAGATGAGCACTTCCAAGGGCCACTGGCTCAGGCACCTTGGGACACCTCTCCAGGCTAACTTCCCTCCTAAGCTCACTTCCCTCCTGAGCACTTCTGGGCTTAGGTTGCTGCACTGAACACCACATTATTATCCCATCTGATTTGCTGCAGTCACTTTGAGGTGACGATTCTGACTGTTCCCAAATGCATAGTTGTGCAACGTGTCCAGGGCTGCAGTCACTAAGTGGAGATGCCAGGCATCCACTTAAAAGCTTCTGTGGAGCCTTTATCACGGGCGCCTGATCCCATTCACGGGGGAGGAGCCCTCATGGCCTAGTCACCTCTTAATACCATCACCCAGATACAGTCTGAATTTTGCAGGGGACACATTCAAACCAAAGCACAATGGAATGTTACTCAGCCTTTAAAGAGAAGGAAATCTTGCATTAGTGACAATGTGGATGAACTGGAATTACATTATGCTAAGTGAAATACCAGACTCAGAAAGAAAAACACTGCATGATGTCACTTACACATGGAATCTTAAAAAGAGAGGGAAGTGGTAGTTACCAGGGAAGGGGTGGAAGAGATGGGTCAGAGAGAAGCTGGTGAACGGCATGAGACCGTAGTTAATGATCATAGAGAATCGAATCCTGGCACTTGGCGAAGAGTTGATTTTCTGTACTCTTCACACGCAGACACAAGGTAACTCTGTGAGGTGCTGCATATGTTAATTTGCTTGACTTCAGTAATCAAATGTATATACGCATCAAATATGCTCTACCCCTTAAATACAGTCAGTAAAAACTCAGCAAGAAGCACGCGCGTGCTGTTGTGACAGGCACAGTAGTGAGCAGCGAGGTTGGAGGGGAACAAGGTCTTACAAGGCCATCTTATCCACCCTGGTAGGTGGTTTTGAGCCAGGAAGGAGGGGAAAGGAATCCAGGAGATGTAGAAAGGGTCTGTGCAGTCTCCACGGGCCACGGAGCTGGCACTCAGGTCCCTCATGTGCAAGTGTATACTGGGTGCTGGGCATCGGGGCCCAGGGAAGCCCAGCTTCTGCCCTGGAGTGACTCACAGGGAATGAGTCCTTTCTTAGCTTCCTCTGTGCATTTGGGAAGGTTTGAGAAAGTCTCATGTCACTAGGATTTAAGACAGGATGACACAACCCCATCGAGAGAGACTTCATTACTAACTTTGAGACCTGCGATTTGGTAAGCTTGGAGTGACTGTTAGTACCTAAAAATGTCATATCTGACACTCAGCAGGCACTGAAAAAGTGGTGAAGGGATGAAGGATTTCCCAGGTGTGTCTCCCACCTCTGTTCAGTGGATGGGTCTGTTTTTTGGTTAGGAGTGGAAGGTGTCCTGGTAGGGCCCATCCTGGCCCCGCATGTGTGAACTGAGGGTGCCCTGGCTGTCAGACTCTCCTGGCTTACTCCCTTCCATGCCCTGCTGCCCTCCTCCCCTGGGGCCAAGACTAAACCAAGGAATCTTGGACAGCAATGTTGCCAACAGAGGCCGGAAGAGCTTTGTTTCGGCTGGCTCAGCGAGAGACTGGAGCAAAGAGAGTACAGGACAGAATCCTTTCGCACCAGCCTCAGGGGAGTGCCAAGTGAGACCACATTCCAGAACAACAGCAGGGCTCTTAAGCATTTTCTATTTTGTCTTCTGCCAGGAGAGACTAGGTACCTGCATGAGACATGAGTGCCGTAGGGACCCGAGAAATTCAATTACATTTCAAATAACCTTCACACCCGTCCAGTCTCTGCATACCAAACCAAGCAGCCCCCAAACCATCTCCAGCTTGCCCAGCGCCACTCTCTTCTCTTTGTGTCTCCCCCACCATCTACTGAGATAAATGGAGGTCCCCAAAGAAAATTCTTCTCTTTGAGCCTTTTTTGACCTGCTAGGCAAAGACGATTCATCCAGCCTCATTGGAGGTTAGAGAACTGCTCAAAGCCTTGAATGGAAACAGAAAGTGTGTCTATTTACCTGGACAGCACCCTCTCCAACTCCTTCTCAACAGGCATCAATAACGCTGGGGAACAATACCTGCAACGCATGGGTCGGAGGAGCCCCAAAGCAGAATGCGGTGCGGGGCGCGGCAGTCAAGGTCTTCCTGTGATGGAGGGAGAGCACTCGGTAATGAGGATAAAGCCCTCGGACAGCAGCGCTGCACTCAAATGTGCACACGAAGCACTTTGAATGCTGCTGCTTTTACAAAGAGAAAACTGAAGTGGGCAGCTTCAGGGGAAGGAGCACCTCTGTCCCTAACTCGTGCAAAGTGGTCGCTCACAGAACGTGCACACCACGCTGAAGGCGCCCACCCAGGCTTCTTTCAGGGGGTGAGAGGCAGCTTCTGCTGCTTTCTCCTGCTGCTGTGGATGCCGTTGATGCACCGCTCAGAAGAGTGGTGCCCCACTAGGCCATGGGATGTGGATGCTCAGGGCGAAACTGGTGTAAGATGTGGTTTTGTGGTGAGGAGAAGCATGCTGGAATCCTTTTCAGGACAGGTGGGAATAATTCTAAGTGTGTAAGTTAGCTACTGGGGGCCCGAGGAGCCCCCAGGCAGGGAAATGTGTTGGTGAGCAATTGCTGCAAAAACAAGCCATCTCCAAGGTCAGTGCTTTTGGGATCACTGACCCTCTCCAGTCTGCAGCTTGGCTGGGCTCAGCTGGCAGCTCTGTCTCACACTGAGGGCGTGGCAGTGTGTGCTGGGGCTCTCCTCCACATGGGCTTACTCTGGGGCCCAGCTGAAGGCACCAGCTGCCCGGATGACGATGGTTTCTGGTGGCCATGACAGACGCACAAGACAAGGGCTCTGAAGGCTCAGGGACAGAGAGAGAGCCAACTCACTGTGTGCAGATGCCATAAAGAGGTGCACTGTCAAGTCCAACTCAGGTGGTAGAGGAAAGCTACCAGGCTGTAGGGAGAGTTGGATGGGCAAGGGGGAAGGCCTGGGCAGGCGTTCCGTCTCCATCTCTGTGTGTTAGACATACTTTCTCGTTCCATTTTCAACAGTTCTGCAAGCAGGAATTCTGCTTCTTTCTCTCTCTCTGCTATGCTGGGGATCAATCCCATGGCCTTGCACATGCTGAGCCACATCCCCAGCTGGGAAGCAGGAATTCTCATCTTCACTCTGCAGATGATGTTTAGCAAGGTATAGTAACTGGAAGAAGCTTTCACAGCTTGGTTGGGATTAGAACCTGGGTCTTCCTGACTCCCAAACCCAGACTTCTGGCCATGCAACAGAGCCACATTGGGATTTCTCCTGCAGTGGAAAATGGGACACCAAGAGTACATCCCAAGAATGAACCCTAATGTTACCATGGCTGTGGGTGACTAGGACGTGTCAACAGGAGTTCCTCACTTGTAACCCATGGGCCTCCCTGCTGAGAGACGTCCATACTGAGGGTGGCTGGGCATGTGGTGGGGAAGGAGTGCGGGGAACTCTCTGTCTTCCCTTTAATTTTGCTGTGAACCTAAAAGATCTAATGTTTTTTTTTGTTTTCAAAAAAGGATCTAAAATCTCATTTCTTGTCTACTTCACAAACTTATGTGAGATTCAAATAAGATGAAGTATGAAAATTGCTTTGAACCTCAAAGCACCCTGAAAACAGAAGGACCTATCGTTTAGCATTACCTGAACCATCGCTACATCGCAGTCGCAGTCCTAGCTGACTGGAGAGTGCTCTGGGTCATGTCTCTGTCCCTCTGTGGTCTCCATTCTTCTCACTTTGAAGAGGGAATAAGAAAGATTCTATCCTTATTTATCAAATGGTGGCATGTTGGGTGGATATAGGGCATTAGGGTGGAGCTTTGTGGATCATAGTGTGCTGATGCAGGACAGGGGATGATGACATGGGGTAGCTGGAGGATGGCCAAGTGCAGGGAAGTAACAGAAGCAGATGTCAAGGCAAAAGAAGGCCAGGGTGGGGTGACCAGCTGAATGGAGGCTAAGTGCTGATCATGGAGGTCAAAATGAGGAAGGCAGTCAAGCCAGGCCCATGCCAGTGGGCAGAAGGGCAGAGTTTCCAAGGATAGTGGTAGAGGAGAGGTGAGGCCCACAGTGGAATAGGCAAGAGAGAGGCCATGCCTGAGGCAGGTGCACAAAGCCGAGTCATGTCCAGAAGGTAGGCAGAGCCCAGGGAAAGACTCAGAACCTGGAGATGGTGCTGCAGCTGCAGCAGGGCAGAGGCCACTAACTGCAAGGACTCCTGACACCTTTGACTTGAAGGACCCTCCCCACCCTCACCACCAGCACTTCTCTTAAACACTGCCAGCGAGGGCTGGGGGTGTAGCTCGGTGATAGAGTGCTTGCCTAGGTGCACAAGGCCCTAGGTTCAATCCCAGTTCCTCCCTGAGGGAGTGTGAGGAGCTCCCAGCAAGGAACAAACCAACCAGTCCCAGAAAGCAGGACACCCTGTGACTTCAGGTGAGTGGCAGTCTTGGCTGGGAGAAAGAGAAAGAAGATGGCAGGAGCAAGAGCAGAGCTGGCTGAGGGAGGAGGAGCAGCTGCAGCGCTGTGTGTCTGGGGCGGGTGGGGGGGGGCATCTCCAGGGGCTGGCCCAGAGCACTGGTTCACGTCAGGAAGTGCGTCTTTCCAGCCACTTGTCCACCCACCCACCCACCCACCTATTGATCTGAGTATCCGTCCATGTGGATGTGCCCATCGCCCATCCACCCCCATATTCATTCATTCAATCAATCAGTCTTTCCCCTGCCAGCTCCCACAGATCGCCTGAACTACGAGGGCTGACACCTTCCTGCCACTGTCCCCAGATACCTGCACAAGCTGGAGTGAGAAATAGGAAGGCTTGTGGGGACTGTGCGCTCAAGGCCTATAGATGTCTCTCCTGACAGCCTGGCCTCTGTGCCCAGATGGAAGTTGTCACTGTCATTCAGAAGACTTGGAAAAAGAAACTATCAAATCCACTTCCAGATGTACTAGAAACTTACCATCTCCTTTTGGCAGAAACATGTTGAGATTTTTTCTCTCCCCTTCATTGGCTTTCTCCCTCTTTAAATGAAAGACTCCTTTTTGTCCCACTCAGCAGCGTTGTTGGCAGGTGGTGTTATGTGGAGGGTTTTCTGCAGTGGAGACTTTTGGTGACCCTCGTCTTTAGGAACTGCTTAAGCTTTTGATAACAGCCTACGCAGCGGCTCTCTAAAAATAAACATCTGCTTACAGGATTTAACCTGGGGATGCCATACTCGGGGGAGAGGCCACCGTTAATGGACGCCCAGTGCAGAGCCAAAAAGGAGTCCATTGCAGCTGAGGACTGATGCTTTTGCTCATCATGGTACCAGGGTGGGCAGAGGGGGTTGGTGACAGCAACCCACTGGAATCCAGAGCTGGGAAGACAAGGGCTTATACCATCTGGCTCCTTGGGGAGGTATTTGCTCCATGAAGCCACTGCCTCCTCCATGCGGGGCTCTGGGACAGACTTGGCCAACCTGGACCATCCTTCATTCACTCAGAAAGAGAAAAGAAAGAGAGAGGACTCATGCTGGGTATGGCCCTAGGGTCAGCCACCCGGTGTAGCCAAGCCTGGTCTCCTGTGCCGATTTTCCATGTCCTGGCTGCGGGACACTGTGCAAACTTCACATTGGCGTCAGGAAGCTGGACAGGCTGAGGCCGCTCTCTGAGGGTTGCTGTGAGGGCTACAGATGTTGTTCGCAAAGCATACAGTCTGTCAGGTACCAGGCATTTGACTAGGCAGTGGGCACCGTAACTGCATCCACCCGTGGGAGGAGACAGACCAATCGTCCACACAGCTCACGGTAAGCTGAGCCTGACAGCGCGGGGTCCCAGAAGCAGAACGGGGAAAGATCCAGACGAGTGGATTCAAATAACGGATGCTACAGTGTCGTCTCAGACCGTTCCCTGTGATGGCCCCTGCGGAAGATCTTGCCCTCCCATTTTATAGGTGAGGAGACTGTGGCTCAGAGCTGAGTATCACTCAGTCTATAGGGAAAGCAGGAGCTCAGACTCCAAACCGGGCTCTGTACCCCAAGATTCTATTTCCCTTGTATTTACCTACTCAGATTTTTTTATCCATAGCATACAAACTAAAAATATAAAGAGAAGCCTCACTGTTCCCTTGGGTTGATAATTTCCCATGCCTCCAAGTGTGGAAATGGTGTCTGGGTACAGAGAGAGGATTGGAGGCTGAGGCCAGGTTTTTGGCCCTCTGTGGAGCTCCTCCGAAGCCACTGAGTTAGAGGCAGCCAGAAGTTAGAAGGTGGTAGTGAGGAAGGGGTAAAGTGGGGGCAGAAGCCCCATGCATTGCTGTCGGGAACGTAAACTAGAGTGGCCCCTTTGGAAAACAGTCTGGCAGGTGCCTGGGGTGGTTAACCAGAGAGCTTCCACATGACCTGGCGATTCCACTCTTGGGTATGTGTCCAAGAGAGGTGAAAACACGTGTCTACATGGAAACTTGTAAGCAAATGTCACAGCAACCAAAAAGGTAAACATGACCCAGATCCCCACCAGTGGACGAACAGACCAACAAAACGTGCCCATCCACACAACAGAATATCACAGAGAGGAAGGAAACACAGATGCATACTACCATGTGGATGTCCTTGAAAACGTCATGGTAAGCGGAAGAAGCCGGCACAGAGGCCACATGGCGCATGATTCCGTTTATGTAAATGTCCAGGCTTGGTTGTGCGTCTGCCGAGACAGGCTGTGCATTGGTAGTTGCTGGGGCTGGTGGCATGCGGGGGTGGTCGGGGGATCTCAAGGGCACAGTCTGTGCTTCAAGGTGATGATATGTTTGAGATTGATGTGGTGTTGGTTGCACCTACTGGTGAATATACTGAAAACCTCTGAATTGTACACTCAATGGTGAATTACACGGTGAGTGAGGACAGGACATCTCAATACTGCTGCTGCTTACAAAGGAGAGTTGGAGAGGTGTGGGCACCTGCAGGAGAACTTCACATGCGCCTTCCCAAAGGCCAGACAACAGAAGCTGGGCAGTCAGCACCCACTTCTGCATGGCTTATGTAGGTGAAGGAGGCACCGTGTAGAAGCACCTCACTGGTGCGGTTGGGACCCTGGCAAGCTTGAGTTCCTTTCCTTCCATGAAGCCTTTGTGTGGGCTCAAGCCCCGTGGATTTGCCAGCAGGGCCTCCTTCCTGCTTAGAAGTGGGAAATGGGTGCAAGTCAATATCTATGAAGGGTGGAAGTCTGATAATTTTGGACAATGCTTGGGAGCTGTAGGAGGTCCTGTTAGCTTGGTCATGAATCTGGTCAAGGCCCTAACCTCTTTGCCTGCCCCTCTACCAAGAGGCATCTGGTGTGATTGGTTTTCTATGGAACCCATTTTGGACAATCAAAGTGTCCAAGTGCTGACTCAGTCCCCTTGATCTCTGGGCTGTCGGCTCAGAGAGGGTTGGGCCTCCACCCCAGAGCTGGCTTGACCCTTTTATCTGAGGCTGAGTTGTCAGTCCCATCTTGGATGTTCTTCCTGATCCATGGTGTTAGCCTGGTTTCTTCCTGTTTGTCTTTCAGGCTATCTCCACCTCTTGGCCAGCAGACCCCACAAAGTTCTCCAAGGCTTCTGGACTTGGGGGCAAGGCTGAGAGTGACTCTTCTAAGTCTGGACCCAGGGCAGTGAGGCCACGTGGCTTTGAGGTTGTCCTGTGCCATGAAAGCACCTAGCCCTGACAATTCCCAGGACAGACAGCAAAAGCACACTCTTAGGGATCTGTCAAAGGGATCACATGGGCTCCCCCACTTGATTTCTGCACTAGCTGCGCCCTCTGCTAGGGCCAGATCTCCATCTGTGAAATGAGGTGAAGAGGTCTGTCTCCTCGAGACAGGTTTTGTGAGAACACCTTACGGAGTGGCACAGAGTAAATAGGTGCTCATTAAAGATCATCATCATTGTCCAGGTACTCAGTCCCTTCTAGATCATTAGGCAGAGGGGTCCCTTTGCAGCATGTGTGTGCTCCATCCATTAATCTTTCCTGGGGCTGGGAAATGGCCTTCTCCATGGGTTTCATCAAGGAAACTGAGGCACATCCAGGTGACTTAGCTGGGGTCAAGGCCCCGTGAATGTACAATAGAGGTCAAATTTCTTTCCTCTCACTGGTGAGCTCCTGCCTTTCCCAAGATGGGCCTGGCACTGTTTCAGCAGGAGAGTGGCAGGTCAATAATGAAAGACCTGTGAGTTTGGGTGGTTTTTGTTTTAAGTGCTGGGCATTGAGCTCAGGCCTTTGTGCATGCTCACCACTGGATATCTCTGGCTCTGAATAGCCTGCTTAAAAACCCAGAAAATGTCACCCCCAAGACATCCACCTAATGCATTTGTGCCCTCTCTCTGACTGGGGCCCCCTCATCAATCAGATCTGCGGGTGGACAGCGGTTTTGAGGGTGGTGCACACCCATGTAGACAGGTGCTACCTCCATGAGCCTCAGCAGACAACATGGGAGGCTGAGCGGAGGGCAGGGACCTGGGTCCAGTCTTCATGGCCGGCTGGGAAAGGGCCATGCAGCAGGGTTGTCCCAACTTCCTGCAGGGCTGGTTGGTGCCTTGAGGTAGCCAGCACTTCCTTTGGTGAACCTTTAGTCACGGTGTTGGAGCAGCTCTCAGCTGAGGAGGGCAGCTGTGGGTAAATGCCCAGGGCCACATTGTTCAGGGTGGATGGCAGTTCTGGGGCATTGTCTGCTCTGGCTCTCAAAGTGTCCCTATTGCCGTGGTTGGCAGACTCCCCTCTGTCCCAGCCTCATATCTCTACTCCCTCATGTGCTTCCTAGGATCACCTCCCAAGGAAATTACCTGCATGAGATATTTGTTTCAGGAAGAGACAGGGGAATCCCAACCGAGCCTTCATGTTGCCACTGGTTCCCAATCCCTGCTCTGCACGAGACTCCTGCAGGAGGGCAGACGGTGACCTCAGAGGATGAGGGATCTCCCCTGGCCACAGCCTCCAGATGGAGCTGGTGCAGACCCTGTCCTGCAGTGCGTCCTCCTCTCTGCTCAATGCCCACATCTCTGGGCCAAGGCCATGGTTCTCAGCTGTAGTTCCTGTCGGGCTGGCCACTCACAAAGCCCAGGTTGTATCTGTGTGCGGCCCTGAGCCTGTTCCCACCCTCTGGTTTCGAACCTGGAGCGAGAGGAGAGTGAGTGATGTGGTTTTAGATCAAACTTGGGTTGATTTTAAGTTACGGTTCCACTTAACCGGATGATTACATGGTCCATTGTGAGCTGTTTTAAGTCTGCTTCAGAAAGGACATGATATAGATAAACACAAAAGATTTCTTTTTGGCAAGTGGATGAGTTGGGGGAATGAATTTTGTTAGTTTTTAATATCACTTTGTTTTGTAATAAGGATTGATCTTATAACTCAGTGACATTGAGTTTTTTCTCTCTAAAAGCAATCTGAAACCATTAGGCTCCTCTGCCATCAGTTTTCACATATGTGGCTTTGTTGTTGGGCCTCGGTGTATGTTGTAAATTACACTCACAACCTGGAGCCAGCTTCTTCCTGGGAAGTCTTTGTGATAGGACAGGGACAGTCATATTAATAAGGCTGGGGGACACTGGTTCAGGAACACCTGCAGTCCCTGCCCAGTACTAAATGTCAGTGTAGCCTCTAGCGAGTGCTGGACTCTTGCTGGGCCTCAGTTTCCCTATCACTGAAATGACGTGGTCTGATGAGATGATGGGAAAGGTTCTTCCAACCCACTACTCCTCGTCTCTGTGGAGTAGAGCTCAAAACAGTCATCAGCGGTGGGGCTGACATAAGGACCTGTTCCTGCAGCTATGAGATCTCTGGGTCAAACTTTGCGCTTCTCTGCCCCACAGAGATCATGTCTGCCTGCTGGGATAAGGCCTTTGTGCATGGACTCTTGGATGATAATAAGTCCTTTTCTTATCCAGCAGTGCTTTAGGGATAAGATGACTGTAATTTTTCTTCTGCAATGATGTGGCTTCAAAAGGAGAATTCCAGCCCACAGAAGCTTGGGGAGGACGACAACAGAACGCATGTGAAATTAGAGGGAAGAAAGAAAGACTCAGGTGCAGCTATTTTGGACATTCTCCATCATACAGATTGTTTGGGAAATGGGAAAAGCACATTGTGTGCTTCAAAAACCCGTCAGGAAATTATTAAAAATGCTGAATTCCTGTATAATCACCGAATCTCCTGAAGTGCACAAATTATACACATTGTAAATGGGAATAAATCTGTTACTAGGAACTCATTTAAAATAAACTAAAAGTTGGACCCTCCTTCTTGTGGTGCTAAATGAAAAATTTGAAAGAGAAACATTTTCAACAGACACATCTACCTATACTCACCAGATGACCTGTCAGTAGGCTGTTGGGACATCTACATTGTACTCACAAGGTAGACCTGTCAACAGACTGTAGGGACATGGACCTTATACGCACAGGGAAGACCTGTCAATATGCTGTTGGCATATCTATATTATACTCATAGGGAAGACCTGTCAACGGACTGTAGGGACATCTATATTTATATTATAAGGGAAGACCTGCCAATAGGCTGTTGAGACTTCTACATTAAACTCATGGGCATGACCTCTTCACAGACTGTTGGGACATATATATTATACTCAGAGTGAATTCCTGTCCGTAAATGTTGGGACATCTACATTATACACTCAGAGAAGACCTGCCCAGAGGTAGTTGGGACATATGCATTATATTCTCAGGGAAGTGAAGTCAATAAACTGGACGTATGCATTATACTCACAGGGATGTTCTGTCAAAAGACTGATGAGACATCTTACTTATACTCACAGTGAAGACCTGTCAACAGGCTGTTGGGAGATCGCATTGTACTCACATGGAAGTCCTCTCACTACACTGTTAGTCTACATTGTACTTGCAGATAAGTCCTGCCAATAGGCTGTTGGGACATGAACATTACATTCGCAGGGAAGGCCTATCAATACACTTTTGGGACATCTATATTATACTCTCAAACAAGACCCGTCAAGAGGCTGTTGGGACTTCTACATTATTCTCTCAAGGAAGAGCTGTCAATAGACTGTTGGGACATGTACATTATACTCACAGGGACATTCTGTCAGTAGACTTTAAGAACATCTACATTATACTCCCTGGGAAGACCTGTCGACAGATTTTGGGGACATCTATACTCACATGGAAGTCCTTTCCACAGACTGTTAGAACATCAAAATTATACTCTCAGGGAACACCTGTCAATAGGATATTGGGATATCTCCATTATTATCATAAGGACTTCCTCTGTCAATATACTGTTGGGAGGTCTGCTTTGTACTCATAGGGAAGACCTGTCTCCCATGGTTGGATCTACATTATACTCACATGGAAGACCTGTCAATAGGCTCTTGGCACATCTGCATTATATTCACAGGGAAAACAGATCAACAGGCTCTTGGTACATCTACATTATAGTCACAGGGAACACCTGTCAATAGATCTTGGGACATCTATATTATACTCACAAGGAAGACTTGTCAATAGGTTGTTGAGACATCAACATTGTACTCACAGGGAATATCTGTCAATAGACTGTTGGGATATCTACAATGTACTCAAATGGAAGTACTGTCAGTGTACTTTGGGACATCTACCTTAACTCATGGGGAAGTCCTGTACATTGACTCTTGGGACAACTACATTATACTGACCAGGAAGAACCATCAGTAGGCTGTTGGAATATCTATGTTACACTCACAGAGAAAACATCTCAATAGGGTGTAGGGACATCTACATTATTCTCACAGGGAAGTGCTGTTAATACACTGTTGGGACATCTGCATTATACACACAGGGAAGACCTGTCAAGAGGCAGTTTGGGTATATACATTATGCTCTCAGGTAAAACCTGTCAATAGATTGTTGTGATATCTATATTATAGTCACAGAGAATACCTGACAATAGGGTTTTGGCACAACTACATTTTGCTCACAGGAAATACCTGTCAATAGACTGTTGGGACATCTGCACTAAACTAAGAGGGAATTCCTGTCAACAGACTCTTTGGACATATAAAATACAAGCACAGGGAAGACCTGTCAATAGATAGTTGGGACATCTGCATTATACTCACAGGAAAGACCTGACAATAGACTGTATGGACATCTGCATTATACACCCAGAGAAAAACCTTCAATAGACTGTTGGGTCATCTGCATTGTGGTCTCATGGAAGATCTGTCAATGGACTTCTGGAAAATCTACTTTATACTCACAGGGAAGACCTATCTGTGAACTGTTAGGACATCTACATGATACTCACTGGGAAGACCTGTCAATAGGCTGTTCGGATATCCACATTATATTCAGATGACCCATTAATAATACATTGGGACATCTAAATTGTACTCACGGGGAAGACCTGTCAATGGTATGATGGGGCTTCTACATTATATTCACAGGGAAGACCTATCAGTGAACTGTTAGGACATCTACATGATACTCACTGGGAAGACCTATCAATAGGCTGTTTGGACATTTACATTATTGTCACAGGGAAGTCCTGTCAATAGACTATTGGGATGTCTACATTTTACTCACAGGGAAGATCTGTCAATTGACTATTGGTGATCTATATTATACTCACATGGAAGACTTGTCAGTGGGTTGATGGACATCTACCTTATACTCACATGGGAGACCTGTCAATTGCCTCTTGGGCCATCTGCATTATACTCACATGGAAGAACTGTCAGTAGAGGGTTGGGGATCTACATTATACACATAGGGAAGACCTGTCAGTGGATGTTTGGGAGATCTATATTGTCTCACAGGGAAGACCTGTCAGTGGACTAATGGGACATCTACATTATATTCACAGGGAAGATCTGTGAATAGACTGTTGGGATATCGAACTTATACTCATGAGGAAAGACAGGTCAACAGAATCTTTGGACATACACATTAGAGTCATTAGGGAAGGCCAGTCAATAGGCTGTTGAGACATCTACATTATACTCACAGTGAACACCTCACAATAGATTTTGGGAAATCTATATTCTACTTACAGGAAAGTTCTATTAATAGGCTATTTGGACATCTGCATTCTATCACCATAGAAGACCTGTCAATAGACTGTTTGAATATCTACATCATACTCACAGGGAAGACTGGTCAGTAGACCATTGGGACATCCACATACACTCTCAGGGAAGACCTGTCACTTGGGTGTTGGGACTTCTACATTATTCTCGCAGGGAAATCCTGTCAATACACTGTTAGTACATCTGTCAAGAGGCAATTGTCAGATCTATATTATATTCTCAGGGAAGACCTGTCAATGGGGTGTTTGGACAACTACATTATACTCAGAGGGAAAACCTGTCAGTAGACGGTTGGGACAACTACATTATGCACACAGAGAGGAACTGACAATAGGCTTTTGGACATCAATATTGTACTAACGGAAATTTTCTTAGTAGGCTTTGGGTACATCTACCTTATACTCACAGATAGGTTGTTGTGAAATCTACATTGAATTCACAAGAATACCAGTCATTAGGTTGTTGGGACATCTACGTAATATTCCGGGGAAGATCTGTCAATAAGCTGTTTGGGACATCTACATTATACTCACAGAGAAACCTCTCAATTGTGTGTTGGAACATGTACATTATACTCACAGGGAAAGCCTGTCAACGGACTATTGGGACATCTGTATTATACTCACAGGGAAGATCTGTCAATAGATTCTTGGGACATCTACATTTTACTCACATAGAAACCTGTCAATAGAGTGTTGAGACATACACGCTACATTCACAGGGAAAACTTATCAATAGAAGTAGGGACATCTACATTATACTCACAGGAAAGACCTGTCAATGGGCTGATGGACGTTTACGTAACACTCACAGGGAACTCCTGTCAATAGGTATTGGAACACCTACATTATGCTCAGAGGGAAGATCTGTCAATAGACTGTTGGGACATCTGTATTATACTAACAGGGTCTACCTGTTAATAGACTATTGAGAAATCTACATTATACTCACAGGGAATACCTGTCAACAGACTCTTAGGATATCAACATTATACTCACAGTGAAGACCTGTCAGTAGGTTGTTGGGACATCTACCTTATGTTCACAGGGAAGTCCTGTCAATAGGTATTGGTACATCTACATTGTACTCACAGAGAAGATCTGTCAATAGACTGTTGGGACATCTACATTATACTCACAGGGAAGACCTTACAATAGGCTGTTGGGAGTTCTACATTGTACTCACAGGAATTCCTGTTAGTAGCCTTTTCTTACTTCTATATTATGCGGAGAGGGAAGACTTGTCAATAGATTGTTGGGTGTCTACATTTTACTCATAGTGAAGGCCTGTCAGTAGATTGTTGTGACATCTATATTATACTCACAGAAAATACTTATTAATAGGCCCTTGGTACATCTACAATATACTCCCAGGAAGACCTGTTAATAGACTGTTGGGATATCTATATTTAACTCACAGAGAAGTCCTGTCAATAGGTTGTTGGGGACATATTACTCAAAGGGAAATGCAGCCAAGAGGATGTTGGGACATCTACTTTACACTCACAAGGAAGATCTGTCAATAGATTGTTTGGACATCTACATTATACTAATAGTGAAGACAAATCAATAGGGTGTATTTACATGTAGATTATACTCACATGTAAGAACTGTCAATAAACTGGTAATCTACTTTATACTCACAGGGAAGACCTGTCAATAGAAGGTTGGGACATCTACATTATACTCACAGGGAAGACCTATCAGTAGGTATTGGGACATCTGTATTACACTCAGGGGGGAGATCTGTTAATAGACTTTTGGGCCATGTACATCGTACTCATAGGGAAGACCTGTTACAAGCTGTTGGACCGTCTACATTATCCTTACATGGAAGACCTGTCAAAAGACTGTTGGGTGTCTATATTATATTCATGGGAAGACCTGTAAATAGTCTCTAGTGATATCTACATTATGCTAATAGTGACTGTCAGTAGACTGTTGGCAAATCTACTTATACTCACAGGGAAGACCTGTCCATAGGCTGTTGGGACATCGTCATTACACTCACAGGGAAGTTCTGTCAATAGACTATCATGACATCTATATTATACTCTCAAGGAAGTCCTGCCAATACACTGTTGAGACATCTAATTATACTTACTAGGAAGAGATGTAAATACACTGTGGGGACAAGTACATAATACTCATTAAGAAGACCTGTGAATAGACAGTTGGGACATCTACTTTATACTCACAGTGAAGACAGTCAATAGGCTGTTGGGACATCTACATTACACTCACAGGGAAGACCTCTCCGTAGATAGTTTGGGATCTACATTATATTCACAGGAAGATGTGCCAATAGACTGTTAGGACATCTACATTGAACTCACAGAAAAGACCTGCCAATAGAATCCTGGGACATCTACAAATACTCATAGGGATGTCCTCTGAATAGGTATAGGGACATCCATATTATCCTCATGGGGATAATAGACTGTTGTCTATCAATAGACTGTTGTGGATCTATATTATATAAATAGGGAAGACCTGGGTTGTTGTGACATCTACATTATCCTCATAGTGAAGACTTATCAATGGGCTGTTGCGACATCTACGTAATACAGGGAATACTCAGTGGCCTATTTTGATATCTACATTATACTCATAGGGAAGTCCTGTCAATAGATGTTGGATCACCCATGTTATACTCACAGGGAGGACCTGTCAATAGACTGTTGTGACATCCACATTAAACTCACAGGGAAGATCTGTCAATAGGCTTTTGGGACATCTGCAGTATATTCTCAGGGGAGTCGTGTCAATAGACTATTTGGAATGTACATTGAGCTCACAGGGAAGAACTGTCAAAGGACTGTTGTGTTATCTACTTTATACTTGCAATAGACTGTTGGGAGATCTACATTATACTCATAGGGAAATCCTTTCAATATATTGTTGAGACATCAAGACTGTACCCAAAAGAAGCATGCCAACAGGCTGTTGCAAAATCTACATTATACTCTCCAGAAGGTCCTGTCAATAGGCTGTTGGGACATCTACTTCATACTTCCCGGAAAGACATGTTAACATACTGTTGGTCCATCTACACGATGCTCAGATTGAAATCTTGTCAATACACTGTTGGCACATCAACCTTATACTCACAGGGAACTTGTCAATAGACTGTTGGACATTTACATTGAAATCACAGACAAGACCTGTGAATACGCTTTTTGACATCTACACTAAACTTACAGGGAAGCTCTGTCATTAGGCTGTTGTGACACCTACATTATTCTCACTATCGTCAATTGACTGTAGGGTATCTGTTTCATTTTCACAGGGAAGATGTGTCAATAGCTGCTTGGACATCTACGCTGTACCTGAATGTAAGATCTGTTAATGTGTGTTGAGACTTCTACGTTATACTCACAGGGTACGGCCTGTCAATACACTTTAGGACTTGGTTTTCTGTTCTTTCATATTGAAGAAACAGTGAGACAGTGGTATTAGAGCAAATCACGTGTCATCTCTTAGTGTGACTATACATACCTTCCCACAATCATTTTTATTTTCCAGTGTTCTTCTGTAAATCTTGTCTGCATACACTGTATTCACAATAGTTGAGCAGTGTAACTACTACCTGTGTCTCAGTCTTCTAATCTAGACACTTCTTATGCACATCCCCCCCATGGTCTAAACTCTCTCTCATAATTGTTCAAAGCTCTGTAATATTACCAGGAGCAGAAGTATGCTGATCAGGTCCTCACACTCAAGCATGAAACATTTACATTTTCTCCTCTTCGCTTTAATTGTTGTTGACCAGACTTCATATAATGTATTTTCCCCTACTAATTCATCTCTTGAGTTAGTTTCCAGAATGGAGATTGCTGAGTGAAGTGTATTTTTTGAGGTTTTTGATGGCCATTGTCTGTACCATCCTAATGCGGTCCATTATAATGATGTGCTATTAAACCAGGTTTTCAGCGTCTTCTCACTAGTGTTGTACAGGAATATTTAAAATATTTCCCCAAAATTAATTGCCATAGTATGGAATCCCAAGTGTGCTGTAGAGTGCATCTATTTGTTTGTTAGCCAGAATGAATATTTTCTTCGGGGACCTATTTGTATACATTCTGTGTGATTTTATACATACTCTTTCTTTTTCCTCTAGAATAGCAGCAGGAATATGAGCACAGATATTAGTAGCAGTAGTGGCAGCAGCCCTGTGCCATCCACTTTTGGGTCAATGTAACAAAATACCTGAGATGGCCAACTTACAGAGAGGAAAGTTCTGTTCTGACTCCGTTGTGGACATTCTGGTCCCTGATGGAGCGGTCCTGTTGCTTTGGGTCCTGTGGCAAGGCAGCACGCTAGGACCGCAGCACATGACAGAGCCCGCCACTCACCCCACAGACAGGAAGAGGAAGAGAGCAAGAAGGGGCCCTGGGTCTCATGGTCCTCTTCATAGTCCTCCCACGAGGCCCCAACTTTCAAAGATGCCACCATCCTCAAAGAGCAATGCCCTGGGAACCACCCCTTTACTCCAGGGCCTTCGGAGGACACTACAGATCTGAACTATAGCAAGAGACACTGCGCCAACAGAGGTAGTTGCAGCAGCAGCAGCAGTGCAGTTGGCAGTGGTGGCTACCCTGGTAGCATTAGGAGGAGCAGCAGTGCCAGCAGGAGCAGCACAGGTAATAGGAATAATAGTGGTGGCACTGGAGGCCCAGGTGGCAATGATGTCACGGTGGTGGCAGCCACAGTGGTGACAGTAGTGTTGTTGTTGGTGGCACTAGTGGCAATGACAGCATGGTGGGGGCAGCCACAGCAGTATTGACAATAGTGTTGGTGGCATTGGTGGCAATGATGGCATGATGGGGGCAGCTGTGAGTGTTGGTGGCACTGATGGCAATGATGGCATGTAGCTATAACAATAATAACAGTAGTGGTGGTGATGACACTGGTGGCAATGATGACATGGTGGAGGCAGCCACAGCAGCGGTGACAATAGTGTTGGTGGCACTGGTGGCAATGATGGCATGATGGGAGCAGCTGTGGCAGTGGTGGCAGTAGTGTTGGTGGCATTGGTGGCAATGATGGCATGGCAGGGGCAACCACAGCAGTGGGGACAGTAGTGTTTGTGGCAATGATGGTGACAGTGGTGGTGATGGTGGTGGCAGCAGCATACATTGCACCAGGCACTTCTCCTCCCCATCGGCTCTGGGAGTTGTCCGCCCCTTTCTCATCCGAGGACATGGATAGGTGGGCACATGCCCAGGCTGTGCTGGCAGAGTAGATTCCCTCCTGGCTCTGGCTTCGCCTGGGCCTTTCTGTTTGCACAGGGACCCTACATTCCATTGACTGGATGAGTCCCCTCCCACAGAGCAGGGATTGTGATCTGTGCATCAGGGGCCATTGGGAGGGGCTGGGGCCTAGACATGAGTGCAAGAGCCCACCTTCTGACCAGGGAGCTGACCGCTCCCCACAGGTAAATGATGGAGGGATTCAGGGTCCCTGGAAATGGCTACCGTGCTTGGAGGGGGCCCAGCAGCTGCAGGGTGGGCAGCTGGTCAGTGTGTCCCAAAGGGGGACTTGGAGCCCTGTGAGCTGAGTTGGGAGGATGGTTAGTTCCCTGTGGTTTGACAGGTCCCCAGGATCTGGGGGTGGGAGGGAGAGGCTGTGAGTGGATTAGGGACTTTCCAAACATGGGGCAGCAGGAGGTCCTTGCCCTTTATTCTGGTGTGACCGTAATTAAGCACGAGCCTTCTATTCCAGGTTGGATCTTATCCGTTTCATGCTTCCCCTCAGAATCTAGCACTGAGCTCTGCAGCAGGAGCAGGAACTGGGTCTACGTGCGTACCCTGTGACCATTATTTCCCAGCCCTGCCACTCAGTGGCCATGCAACTAGTGAATGGCGGTGCCCCATTGCTGTGTGCCTATGGACAGAGGAGAACCAGCTTCTAGAATCAAACATCCCTGACGCAAGCATGCTATCAGCCGTCAGTATTTCCTCCACGATCGATCGTGACCTCACATCAATAAGCCACCATTAGAAGGTGGCTCCCTGCCGTTCACACGCTCCAAGCGGTCCACAGCAGGAGCAAAGCTAAGGACTATCACTCTGATAACCAGAAGAGACATTTTAGGAAAAAGAAAGGAAGGAAGGAAGCAAGCCATTTCACTTAAGAAAAGAGGAAAACTCTCAGTTTATCTGAAACCTTTTCATATTTTCAGTTTTAATAAGATGTGACGGAAGCTGACATTTTTGCAAGCACCAGGAACTCGCGTCACTTTGAAAACTTGCAAGTTGATTTGAAGACGCACCGAGAGGTAGCCAAGCCTCGCACTGATCGCAGATGGTGGGTGATTAGGTGCCAGTTTGCCGTAAAACTTGGAATCAGCAGCCGGTGGAGGGCAGCTGGCTGAGGCTGCCCGTGGGCAGGCAGGATGGGCTGCCCAGCAGGAGGGCCCCAAGGCCTTGGCCACACCCCACCTGGCCCAGGTGAGAGGCTGCCAGGTCCAACAGGTAATCTGAGCCTGAGCTTGGCTTGGCCTGTTCTGGGGCTCATGTGCAGGGCAGGACTGGCTCTGCACATGACCCTCATTTGGTCTTGGCTCGTGCAGGGACTGCAACTCAGGCTAGGTCCCTTTGCCACCACCTAGCTGTGAGGTCTTGGGTAAGTCTTCAACCTTTCTGGGCCTACGTTTTATCACTGGGAGGAAAAGGAAGAATGAATACAGACATTGGGTGTTAAGAACACCTGCCTGTCAGGGTTGCAATACTGAAGAACAAGACCACACCAACAGAGCCTGGCCCAAAGATAAAGTTGAATTTTTAACCCCTCAGATTGGGAGGCATGGCGGTGCAGGGGCATATGGAGAAAATGAGAAATTCCTAACTTGTTACTGAATTTATTAAACAAGACTCAATTCAGCTTCTCTGGAAGGAACCCATCAAAGGGATGGAGCTGCACAGATGACTGTCCCCAAGGAGTTTTGGGACCTACTCCCCATATACAGCAGGGAGGGGTGGCAGAGGCTCTCAGAGAAGAGGGGATGAGATCCTTGAGGCAATGAATGAGTGAAGGCAGACAGAGGGGAGGGTGCTTTGGCACAAGGCCACTGCAGCCTAAGTGGGAAATGGTCCCTGAGTCATTCTCCCGGTTGAGTTTAAGGGAGGTCCCAAGGCTGAGAAGGAGGCTGCCTCGTGACCTCCAGTACAGAGGAGTTAGATACCGAGGGCCGTTGGCTGCATCCTGGGGGGTGCAGGCAGCTGAACCGTCCTCACTTGCAACTCCTGGGTCTTTGCACATCCTGCTTCAGGTCTGGGACTGAGCCGTAGTCCCAGCTACTGTGAAGGCTGAGGCAGGGGATGGCTTGAGCTCATGAGTTCACAAGCAGCCTGGACAACAGTGCCAGTTCTACTTAGCCCTCTCTTCTTGTTCTTTTTCTCCCTCTCCCTCCCTCTCTCTCTCTCTCTCTCTCTCTCTGACTTTTATGGTGAGCTGGGGATTGAACTCAGGACCTTAAGCAGCTAGTCCAGTGCTCTACCACCAAGCCACACGCCCAGCCTTCTCTGCAAGTGTCCTCTTAACCCTCCGTAAATGCGGTGCGGAGCGAAGGGCAAGAACTCCTGCCTAACAATACTCGTCACAGTAGCTAAGATTCACTCAGCAGCTGCTCTTCCAGCACTGTCCCATTCGGGGGTCACACCAGTCCCCGAGCTGCGCACACACCCACCCCTCTCAGGAACTTTTAGGAAGTAGAGCTCACCTGGTCTCCTGAGCTCGGAAAGTGGCAGCGTTGAGACGCTAACCTCGGCTGCTGCCCCAGAGCCCAAGGCCACCAAATTAGGTAGTTACCCAAATGTAGAACTCCTCCCCCAGCCCTACTTGGCCCAGCGTTTGGGGAAAGGCGTTTCTTCTCTTTCCGTCACTTCGCACTTCACAGCCGTGGTTCTTTCTTGCACGTAGAATCTATCAATTCTGCTGGCCCCCTTCCCTCGTCTGGGCACATATTATGGGCTGTTGGCATGTGTGTCTAAATAAACCTCCATCAGCCTGAATGCTTGCAGGCCCATCTAAACACTTGGCTCCAAAAGGTGGCACCAGGGCTTGCAAACCCCTCACCTTGTTCCCAGCATGCTTCCAACCTTGCTTCTGAGCACCTGGGGGAACCAGAGAGGCTGCTTGCTCTCCCTGTGCTTGCACAGAGCTTTGTGAAACCTCTGTTACATGGAGATAACTGTGTTTCCATCATGCTGGTGGAGCTCTGACTGTTTGTAGGCCAGGGTGGAGGGATGGACACTTTTTGTCTTTTCCTACTGGCCTGTGTGCCATACGTCACATACCTTCATTCATCCTTTTAACAGGTCCAAGTAAATTTTGTGTGTGTGTGTGTGTGTGTGTTTTTAAGAAAGAGACAAAATGAATTTTATTTAGTTTTTCACGCGGCTTTTGTTGCTCCAACACTTCGTTGTGTATGTGGTGCTGGGGTTCGAACACAGGTCCTTGCACATGCCAGGCGAGTGCCATAACTGCTAAGCCACTTCTCCAGTGCCCAGATAAAGTATTAATGGTCCCCTTACAAGTGAGGAACAGGAGGCTGAAAGGAGAGTTGCTCTCCCTTGCATCAAGAGGTCTCTTTGAAGCAGAGCTGAGAATTCTGTGGTCTCCTCATTAAACCAAGCAGACTAAGACTTGCTCATCCCACACCTGGCACAGCGTCCAGGCAAATGTATGTTGACTGACTGAATGAATGAATAGAAGAATGAATGAGCAAATGTCAAATTCCAAGATAACTGTGGAGCGGAGCTGTCCGGGATGATTAAGTGCGTTCCTCAGGAGCACATGCTGGATGGGAAGAGCACTATTTAATAGAGCTGCTGCGTGTGGCGGGCATGGATCACACCTTTGAAAGCACTGAAATACTGCAATTCCAGTAACATAGCTTCCAATCCTGCCAAAGGCACTTTCCACAAATCACCTTTTGTTCCCCTGACTCTGCATAAATGGAATTTGTTGCGTCTGCTAGGTCAGGCCCATGACTTTGTTTAGTCCATTAATCGAGGTGAGGGTTTTGCATGTTCTTCAGATTATTTAAATCATTCTTCAGCAAACAAGACGGTACAACAAGCGCTGTGTCTGCACAGAGAGGGGTGCAGCCGCCTGCTTCTGGTCATGGTTTAATTTACAGACCAGGTGAGTCCGACTTTTCAGATCAATCGTGATTAGCTGGCATGCATAGTCACTGACGTTCCCTTGTGGTGGTAGTCTCCAGGAGGAGTTGCTAGAATTTTCTTGATAGGAGAGAGCTTGAAGTTGTCATCAGCCGGCATAGGGGGACATCTTGTTTCCCAGAGAGACAGCAACATGGCAGAACAGTGGCCCAGACCCTGGTGGCCCATCCCCCAGCCAGAGTTTCTGCACAAACGAAGGCAGACTCAGCTCCAGCATGCAATTGTGAGCTCAGCTGTCTTTAGGCCTGAGGTCCTCATCTTGAGGACAGACCTGGTTTAAAAGTATTAAAGTGACTGTCCTGATAGCTACCATGAGCCTTAAAAATGATGATGGGCCATGTCCCTGCCCTTCCCCTTCTAGGAATGGATCCCAAGGGAAAAAAAAATCAGAAATGTGGATAAAGATTTATTCTCACTATGTTGAGGCTGGCTTTCAATTTGCCAGTCCTCCTGCCTCAGCCTCCAGATTTACTGGAATTACAGACATGGCTTAAAATAAAGTTTTGAAGACTAATGACTTTTGAATATTAGAATATGTTCAGGATAAAATATTAAGTGAAAAGAAAATAGAGCAAAACTGTGTGGCTGTTGAGCAACTTCCAACAAGTAAAAACATGCAATATACACAGAGAAAAGACTGGAAAGAACAGCACCAGGGGCACTGACGTGTTAGCAGGGGCCATTCATTCCGTGCCCTGGTGTCACATTATGCATCACCTGCTGTAGCCTGAGCGAGTCACTGGAGGTGGGGCAGACGAAATAAAGTGGGCTCCTGCCTTCACGCAGCTCTGGAGCCGGGAGGAGGAGTGAACAGAGCAGCAATCTTGAGAAAGCAATCGCTAAAACCAACCCATAGTTACAAATCGTGATCTTTACTCTTAAGAAGCCCTATGTCTGGAGGCTAAGATATGGGTGGTTTTCACGTTCTTTTTTTATGTATTTTTTCTTTTTATTATATTTTTTTCCAACTTTTCCAAAATTTCCAGCAAAGGTCACTGGATGAATGGATCCAAAAACTGTGGTACACATATACCATGGAGTTTTACTCGGCAATTAGAAACAATGATGTTGCAGCCTTTGAAGGTAAATGGATGACCATGGAAGAAATCATGCTGAGTGAAATCAGCATAACCCAGGGAACCAAGGGTTGAATGTCTTCACTCATCTGTGGAGGCTGGAGCTAGACCCTGGCCATTGAGAAAGGAGGTCTAGTATCATGTTTTAAATCCGGATAAGGGGGGCTGGAGTGGTGGCTCAGCGGTTTCGGCGCTTGCCTAGCAAGCATGAGGACCCAGGTTCAAACCCCAGCACCACGTACACAACTAAGAGTTGGAGCAATGAAAGCCATGTGAAAAACTAAATAAAGTTGTTTCTCTCTTTCTCTGTCTCTCTCACTGTCCCTCTCCCTTTAAAAAAAAAATTAAATCTGGATAAGGGAGTTAGGGATTTAGCCCAGTGGCAGAGCGCTTGCCTAGCACACGCAAGGCCCCGAGTTCAGTCCTCAGCCTGAAAAAAAAAATATCCTGATAAGGTGTAATGTCATACAACCTAAGGCATTTGAAGAGATGTATTGGGAAGGGGGTAAGGAGGTGTAAGGGTGGGCAATTGGGGGGGGCTTTTGAGGGTAAATATAATTTTCAGAATTTATATATATATATATATTATATTGTTTTGTTAGAAGCATGTTTGATTGTTCAACAAATAAATTTCTGAATAAAATAAATAAATAAATTAATTAATTAAAACAAAATTCCAGCAAAGGACCTGTCTTGACTTCATTATCAGAAAAACAGAGGACTTCAGAACACACACAATCGCAGAGTCCCAAGTGTGTGCCTGGTTTCCGCATTGGTAGGACTTGGGTCTAGCTTCTTAGGAGACTCCTGGAACACTACAGCAGAGCCCAAGCCTGCCTCTGGAGCTGTTGTCAATGTATGAGTTTCCTGTTGCTGCTGTAACAAATCATGACCAATATGGTGAGTTAAGACCACATAGGTTTATTTTCTTCCAGTTCCACTGAGAGCCATGGTTTGAATAAGGTTTATCCCCTTGGAATTGGACTACCATTGTGGTGCTGTTGGGAGGGGGGCTATTAGTTAGTGACTAGGTTGTCGAAAGAGTCGGATGCCTATCCCATGGGAGAGGGCTTGTTCTCACGGCTTAACAGAGCATGTCGCCATGTGTCCCCTTCCTGCCCCACTTGTCTCTTGCTCTCTGCCATGTTGGGAGGCAGCTCTAGGCCTCACCAGATGCAGCCGTCCAACGTTCGACTTCCAGCCTCCAGAGCCATGGGCCAGAATAGACTTTTCCTTTATGAATTGCCCAGTCTGTGGTGCACTGTAATAGCCACAGAAAGAGGACTAAGACAGAGCTCGAGGCAAGGCGTCGTCAGGGCCGGTTCCTTCTGAGACCAGGGGAGAATCTATTTCCTTGCTTAGACTGGGTTCTGGTGGGCCCCTGCACCTTGCACCCTTCCTCCATCTTCAAAGGGCACCATGCTTTCTACCGTCAACGTGGCCTTCTCTGTCCTGGAGCCAAGTCTCCTTCTTTGTCTTACAGGGATCCTTGTGGTGACCTTTTGGGCCCTCCCGATGCTCCAGGTTCCTCTCCTCATCTCGAGGTTCTTATTTTAGTCCCAGATGCAATTTTCCCTTGCCAATGCTCACAGGTTCCAGGAATTGGGGTCTGGATACCTTTGGGGGCCAGCTAACTACGACAGCGACTTAGCAAAGTTCTCAGCTCTACCCAAAGCTGAAAACCTCAGCAGCCAATCCCAGAACAGCCTGGTCAAATGCACTAGGGGCTTTTTGCTTTGTTTTCTTGAGAAAAAAGAAAGCCTCCTGGATCTGAGCGTTAGCGTGTGCCAGCAGAATTACTTCAATCTGTGTAGCTGCCCTCACGCCCCGCCAGGCCTGCTTTGTTATTTTAAAGCATTTGCTTGGTAGTTTGCATATAAAATGGGAGGGATGTGGGGGAACACAAATCAAAGGAATCAGAGGAAAAGACAGGCAGGGCGGAAGGGTTCTCCTGAGCCAACGCCTGCATTTCAAATGGGGTCCAGCCAGACCCGTGACACCGGGCATCCTGTGCCTGCCTGGGAGAGGGCAGCTCTTGCAGGTGTCATTGGATGTTATTGTTACCTTGCTAAATATTCATGGGTGAATATGTGGAATGAATTCTCCCGGAAACTGACAGAGGGCAAGTGAGTCCTGTCCTTGAGTCTCTCGTCTGCATCCTCATTTCTGAAAAACTGTCGTGTGTGTGTGTGTGTGTGTGTGTGTGTGTGTGTAGGTCCATGGACACATGAGAGGGACGTGGACATGGCTGACTTACGCAGAAGAGTCCCATTTTCAGCGTAGCAAAGAGGCTTTTCAGTTGTGTGACCCCAGAGCGGGTGGTGTTTAACAGAGGTAGGTTTTGCTCACAGAACAGCTTAGACAAAGTTGCTCTCTCACTCCAAAACCACCCTCTCTGCAGTCACAAGGGCCTCTGGCTGTTTGTCCGGAGCTGGGATGAGTTCTAGAAAGTTCAAGGACAGAAGCATGTGTGCTCATACTTGGAAAGAAGTTTCTCTTGACTCAGGTCAAGGTCCCTGGGGTGGCCAAGGACCAGAACATTGGGTAGAGAGTGAGGTGGGGAGACCATGAGGACACTGGGTTACGGACCCAGGACAGGACAAGGGGAGACATTGAGTACTGGGGACTGCTGAGATACCACCTTCCCAAGGACACCTACTCTGACCCTCTGTCTCATCCTCATCAGAGTCTCCTGTGCACACCACACAGGCATCGCTGGAGTGAACTGTGGTTTCCAGTTTACTTCTCTGTCTCTCTGAGAGTCTGAGTGCTTCTGAAGGGCAGAGCCTCACTGCCACCAGATCTCCACACCCCATCTGTGGCGATCAGAAGGTGCTCGGGGCAGACCCTGGCTGGCTGCCGTGCTCCTGTATGAACTCACTCCATCCTTCACAGTCAGGGAACTGGCAGGTGGGCACGTGGCCTTAGGGTGAGGATGGCAGCCTCTGCCTCCTCTGCAGCCAGGGTGGCTGCGCCAGTGCTCCAAAGGTGGGAATGGGAGGGAGTCGGTGGGCTTCACTTCCCCGTCTGCCCTTCCAGAGCAAGCATGCTGTCCCCTCCCAGCCAGGAGGCTGGGGTTTGGCTGTGATGGAGGGCACCTTGGGCCACCTGGTCAAAGGCAATGCCCTAAGAGCACACAGCGGCACAATGGAAGGAGCTTGGCTCATGACACCGTTTATGCCCCAACGGTTTACCTGAAAGAGAGTTGCAACTCTCCTCTTGATAAGGGTCAGGTGTTTTGGGTCTGGTTCCAGCAATCCAAGCTGAAGGAGGTCTTTTTGTCATTGGCAGAAGGTAACCCGCTTCCCTGGTCCCCTGCCAGGGTTGCTCACTGTCTCCTCCCTGAGGACAGAATCAGCTCTGCCTTCAAAAAGTGTCCACATCCCAAACCCTGGAGCCAGTGCATGGCAGAAAGGACTTGCAGACATGCTTCAGCTAAGGATTTCAAGATGAAAAATTATTTTGGATGATCTGGATGTGCCCAAGTAATCGCAAGGGTCTTTAAGGAAAGGAGATGTGGCCACATAAGCAGAGGTCAGAGTGCTACGAAGAGGGGCCGAGGGGGCGGGCGGGGTCTTCCCCAAGCCTTGGAGGAAGTTCCCCTGCCAGCCCACTCCAGAGTCCAGAGACTTCTCACCTCCAAAGCTGAGGAGTAAGCGTTGCCTGAAGCCACTGCATCCAGTGCCAATTTGTCACAGCAACAACAGGAAACTGATCCTCTGCTCTTTGTTCCCCATAGCTCTTTGTACCCCAAACCCTTACTGTGTGTTCATGCTGTTGGGTGGTTCTGCACTTGGCCCACTTGGGGACTCACTCGGCTGTGTGACAGATGCTGGGCATGTGCAGGAGGCTCAGGGGAAGGCTCTCTGGGCACCTGAGCCCAGGCCCTCACATTGCGGCTTGGTGGCATGGTGGTCTGCAGGCCCTGTGGGGACAGGGACTGTGAGTGCCTCTGTTCTTCATCTGATGGTGTTCCACCCCGCACCTGCTGGGAGAGGTTTTGCTAGCCTTCCACACTCCTTGGGGGACATGTAGACAGCTTCCACTCAGGCGCAAGACTGCCTGGCCCCAGGCATCCTGAATTCCTCGCAGCCACACCACAGGTCCCCTTCTGTTCTCCCCTCCAGCCCAGCACCTACCCTAGGCTACCACCTGAATAACCTCCCACCTCTCCCATCTTGGTCCTGCTCATCCCTGAGACCTGCAGGTCAGTGGCGGTAAAGATCACAGCCTGTGTTCTGAATTGGAACCCAGCCCCCACAGGCCAGCCTGCTGCCAGTGGGCCAGTCCCTCAGCCTCTCTAAGCCTCAGTTTCCTCACTGGTAAAATAGCGACGACGGTGGCAACTTGTCTCGAAGGTGGATGGTAAATGGGTAGAACTTGGCACAGATGCAGCTCTGCTGTTGGCCCTGGTATGTGTCCCTTCTCCCGTGAAGCAGCACACTCGATTCCCCCAGCTTAGCTGATGACCCCTTCCTCCGTCTCACAGGACCCTCTGCCTCCTTGCACAGCATCCCTCGCTCCTTACAGTGATCGGCTCATCTCAATCTGCCTGGGATCTTCCTAGTTTTAGCACCAAAAGTCCTGGAAAGCCCTCTGTCCAGGCAACTTGGACATCTGGTCACCTAGTCCCTTAGACACTTAGCTCTTGAAGGTCAAGATTGGTCTTGCTCAGCATCACATCTCCAGAGCACAGCACAGCCAGTGTCCAGGATGGAGCTGGAAGGAAAGCAATGTCCCGTTGAAAAAGAGAAGGAAGGAAGGGAGGAAAAGGAGGAGGGAGGGAGGAAGGAATGGAGGAAAGACGGGGTGGAAAGAAGAGGGGAGCAGGGAGGGAGGCGGGAGGGACAGTTGGGCACACTACTCCAAAGGCCACTTGTGTTTTCTCTTCTTGGAAGTTGACATTCTCCTCCCACTTTCAGCTCCCTCTTAGGACCCTGGGACCTTGACATGGGGACATGAGACCTATAACTCCAGGGAAGGAAGAACCCATATTGCCAGGAACAAAGAAGTTTTGCTCTATTTAGAGTCTAAACTGGACTTTTAAAAAAGAAGCCCGTGGGAGGTGATGGTCTTGGCCAGGCTCTGCAGAGCAAAGCCATCCCCCAGGTTGCCCCCAGATCCAGGTTTGTGTATCTCAAGAGCCAGAGCTCAGACATCAGCTCAAGGAGCAACCTGAGGTAAGAAGCACCAGGCTGTGGCAGAAGGGACAAGAATGTCGCAGGGAAGGGGCAACTTTGAGGACCCCATAGGATGCCCAGCCCTGCCTGTCCAGCTTATGTGGAGGCCTTCACTCCCTAGGGTAGCAGAAGGGAGTGAGCTGGGGCTGGGTAGCCCAAGGCAGGCTCAATGGGCTCCCTAGCTCCGGTGAGGGCCAGAGGAAGCACCCAAGAATCTGTGGCCCTGGGAGGTGAAGGGACTGAGGTCTGGTGGACAGAGGAGCCCAGGGGCATGAGGAGGAGGCCTCATGGTGTGGGACCTTGGGCCAATGAGCATAGCACAAGGCTCTGAAGACCAGAGGCGTCCACAGCAGGGTGCCAGAGCCCAGCTAGGCCCCACACCACTCAGGGGCACTGTCTCGAGGGGTGGTGACACCCTAACTCCCAGTGGTCCCCTGGTCCCTGCCTCCATCCAGGGCAGGAGAAGCCCTGAACATGGAGGAGCCCCCCAGAAAGAGACTAAGACTTCACCGGGTGGTGACTGCGAAGCCATAATTGGCAAAGTCAAGGTTTCTGCCACCACAAGCTCGGGGACCTGAGGACAAGAGGAAAGCAGTTACAGATGATGAAGCAAGTCACGTTTTTCTCACATACACATAAATCCTAGCACAGCCACCGAAGGAGGAAGGACTGTGGGGTACACGATTTCTGCTGCATGATCCTGATTCTTGCTGGCTTTCTGGAACTTTCTCTTTGGCCTGTTGCAGGAACAGTCTTGCAAAGGGAGCAAGCTGTAGACACAGGGAAGGCTGAGGCCCCCACAGGAACAGCCCATGTGGTCAGCTTGTCCTGGGAACTGGGGGAGCCAGAGAGGCTGACTCTGTTCTGTTCACCTCTGTGGGCTCCTTGCTGGTCACTGGTGCTCGCTGGGCCCTGGAAGTCATCTGCTGGGCACTTGTTTCTGGCCCTTCTCTGGGTGTTTGATAGCCACCCACAGAACGCTGATGAAGCACCTGCAGGAAGATGGAGCTGCGTGAGGCACATGGCTTGCGTGGGTTTGAGGGCCATTGCCTACCTGTGCTCTTCCTGAGAAGCTTTTCCTAAGGGTCTCTTGGGTGGAACCCCTGTCATGTCCAAGAGCTGTGGATGTGAGGAACAATCATTGTTACTTTGTTATTAAAAAAGGACATCTGTACTGAGGGCGGAGGAATCTCTCAAGGAAACAGCTTGTCACCATGTAGCCCCAACTCAGCTACTGAGAGTCCCGTCTCCTGCAGTCTCTAAGGCAATGCCTGCTGCAGTCACCTGGACGCTGCCCTTATGCAGATCTTCTCCCGGGGGCGGGGGGCAGACAGACCACCAGCTTGCGGGCACGGGGTAGCATGTAGACAAGGGCTTCAGGTGGTGGGCACCCCCACGGCCCCTCTGCAACACCTGGAGGGATTGATGGTGTTGGGGCCGCTGCCTTGTCCCCCAGAGTCCAGCTGGGGCTAGTCACAGCAACCCCATCCCACAAGAGCTGTTGATGAAGGAGAGAGACTCCACCTTGCTCACATGGTCCCCTAATGCCCCAGGCAGTGGGTCACCCACCCCTTCAGCAGAAAGGACCTTCCAGATGCTCAATAGGGGCCATGAACCAAAGGACAACAGGAGAAAATGAGCCTGAGTCCTCATGGCCTCGGCTCCTCCATTCTGGCTTTCCCAGCCCTGGGCTGTTTCTCCCGGCAGATGCTGGCTCCCCAGCACCGGGACCTAGACCCACAATGTATCTAATTTCCTCCTAGGGGGTCCTTGGGAGAGGCACTCAGTCACAGCTGGTGACTGACCTGCTGACCAGAGGCAGGATGATAGTTGGGATAGGAGAAGGCATTTGCTTCCTACCCTCCGGCTAACTTGGAATTATTCAGAGACCAGTTATCAAGTTAGGGACCTGTTTGACCCTTGGGTCTTGGCAGCTTTGTTCCTGCTGCCCAGTGGGTGGATTAGCACCCAGGAAGAGGAAAGGACGCACCTCTCAGCTGGGTCCAGCCCAGCTCTGCTGTGCAAAGGGCCGCCAGAGTTGGGGGGCTGTGATCTTGGACAAGTCTCACTTTTCTTTTGTGGGTGGCTACAGCCCTGTCAGAGCCCACGTAATGTGCACCACTGGCCAGAAGCTTGGCAGGACAGGAAGTGGATCGTGAGGTCAGGGGATGTGTTGTGCCTGCCAGCCCCTTGGCCAGGCTGGCCTTGATGCCACCTGGAGATGCAGCCACCTGCCTTCACCTGTCCTGTGCACCTTCACCTGTCAGTCCACCCTCTACCTTGGGAGAAGGTTTCCTGCTGCCTGAAGCTGCCTGGCTTCAGCTGGTGGCCTCTTCCTCCGCGTTCAATGCTAGACATGTGACATCTTCAGAGCTCTCTGCTTCTCTGCTCTCTTTCCCCTCTCTCCTCTGACCCCCACATAAGGACATACGGTTTTATTCAGGCCCCACCCAGGTATCCAGGTCCTTAACCATGTCTGCGCAATCCCCCCTGCCCTGCCAGGTGACATCGCAGGCTGTGGGGTTAAGGTGTCTTTGGGGCCATCACTCAGCCTATCTTACAAGTTCTCTGTCCTCAGGGTGGAGGGGAGGGCCCCACACACCCATGTTCCAGGCCCTGATGTCCCTGTCACTCTTGGTGAAAACACTCCTCTTAGTGACCCCATTCCCAGGGAAGGTGCAGGTCAGGACTAGACGTAAGCAGTTGACCTAGTTAGCAGGCTAAAAGAATTGGGCTCCTGAGAGGCGGTGGCAAGACATTTCTAAATTATTTAGCAGTGTGTGCATTAGAAGGCCATTACATAAAGTAGCAAATTATAAACATCAACTTCCACAATAAGGTAATAACATAAATAATACATTAATGAGGTGCAGCGCTCTGGAGCAGAGGGGCCAGCTGTAAGGGAGCTGGCTGGGTGCAGCAGCTCAGGAGGGCCACCCACCTTCCTGGTCTGCTGGCCCCACCCACGAGACCCCTGGAGCGCACCTGTCTGCAGCCCACCTTGCAGGCTTCCATGAAGCTGCCAGGCCACACCCACGGAGGAGCTTGTGGTCCCTCTGAGCTCTGGGTTGACCGCTGTGCTGAGAGGCACATGCTCGGAGTCTCCACAGCCTGGGTTCGAATCCTGGCTCCGCTACTTCCTAAGCCTCAGCCTTCTGTTTGGGATGGGCGCAGTGATAACAGTGCCCCTCCGCTTGCTCTACTGCAAGACCAGGGCAGCACCCTCCTGAAGCTGTGCCATGGCACCCAGGAAGCTGCCAGGACCCTTAGCTTTTTGTTTTTAGCTGTTACTGTGGTTAAGAGGTGACTCATGGTCCCCAAAGACGTGCAGATTCTAATCCGTGAGTGTGTGCCCTTACATGGCAGCAGCGCTTCGTTTAGAGACCTTGAGATGGGGGGTGAGCCGCGTGTTCTGTGCAGGCCCTGAATGTGACCTCAGTGGCCTTGTAAGAGGAAGAGGAGGCAACCTGACCACAGGAGCAGGGTGCTACACTGCTGGCTTCTCACAGAGAAAGAGGCCACCCGTCCAGGGATGAAGGAGAAGCAGGGGGAGGCAAGGGAGTGGCTCCCCCCACCCCTGCTACATCCTGAGCTCCACCCAGAGGAACTCATTGTGGACTTCGGACCTCAGAGAAGCAGTGAGTGCTGTTTTAAACCATCTGACTGCAGCAACCCTGGGCAGCCCCAGGAAACCTCGCACCTGCTGCCATGTGCAATGGGGAGGCTTCGGGAGGATGGTCCTGTGCTGCCCAGCTCCTTGCTGCTGGATTTGCACACTTGGAATTTATTGAGCACCTCCTATGTCCCAGGTACTAGACCTACAAAAATAAGGCAGACCTGGGCATAGGCTACTGCAAGTGGAAAACTTCCCCAGTGCCAGGGAAATCTGTGGGCTCCAAAATGGCACTGGATTACCAGTGGCTCGGATTAGCTGTGTGTCTCTGCAGAGTTTAGCCTGCCAAAGGACAAACACACCACATTTAATTTAAAGGTCTTAATTGGCTTTATTTGTGATTCTAGAGTCAGGCAATTCCTCATTCCAGGAAATACAGCAAATGTTCTGATGAGCTGAGAATGGGAGATTATAGTCAGAAAAGGGAGGAAGAGAGCAGAAACAAAGAACAAAATGCAAGTTTATTGTTTCAAATTTCTTTCCTTGTAAGGGGAAGATAGGGAGACAGATTATAAAAGAGTAACTGATGGGTTAATATCAGGTTATTATTGTTATTATTATTATTTTGCTAAGGGGTAAAGCAGAGGGAACTTCACGATTATGATGTGTTAGCTTTCTATTACTATAATAAAATACCTGGGATAATCAACTTATACAGAGAAAAAGGTTGTTTGGGCTCATAGTTGAGGAGGTCTCAGGCCATGAAAGGGTCTCCGCCTTTCTCTCTCTCCCGCACACTTCCAGCCATGATTTTGGCCAGTGTCTGGGGCGTACGGTACTTCCCATTAACTGGTATCATGAGAGAGCAGAGCACAGCTCAGTGAAAAGTCAGGGACAGTCCTGTGCCTTCCAGGCAGAGGGACCAGCATATGCAAAGGCCCTGTGGGGTGGGGGTGCCTCTCATTTCCACCAGGGGCAAAGAATGGGCGATGAGGTGGTGGAGAAGAGAGCTGAGTGCTTACAGGTGAACAAATGAGGAAGAGAATGTGCGCGTGTCTGTCGCGGGGCGGTGGATGAGTCAGCCAGGGGTGCTGGGCTGATTTGGGTTCTGACGGAGCCTTGGACTAGCACAGGAGATGTGAAGTCTCTCGGGCCGGTTTCTGCAGAATGAGAAAGTTAGGTCACAGAGCAGGAGGACGGGCGCTGGGAGCAGCAGGCTGCTGGATTCAGGTGTGTGGGACCCGCCGGGAACCTTGGGCCCAACTGCTCAGGATGGCTCCACTGTTTTCTCCTGATGAGTGGCCTCAGCTAAGGAGGCCTCACATTCTACCCCAGGTCCCGGTGTGTGTCTGGAAAACTGGTCTTTGGCATCTGCTCTGATTTCCCGCTGAGCCAGGGAAGCCCGGCTTCCTCCCTGCCTTGCTGTCCCCCACCATTTATTCAGGACTCACTCTGAAATCAGAAAGCTCCTCAGCCCGATCTCTTCAACACAAATGCAAAAATTAAATTGTTTTTCTGTAATGCGATTTTCCTTAACGCCAATTTCCTCGGACATTTATTTATTGGATGCTTTCTGAGCTGTCCTCAGGTGCCACGGCTGTGGCCCTGGCCTGTGCTTAAGTCATATGTGATTTCACTAATCAGAGGGCTTGGGAAATATTTTACCCTTGACAGTGACCTATATCACAATTAAAGCTTATGATGTGGGTCTCTTATTTGCCTAAGGAGACAACAAGATTTGCTATGTAATTTGAGAGGCACTTACAATACAGCTACCCGTGCCGTAAGCTGGTTATAAATAAAGTTCAGCCCGATGGCTTCCATCACAATATCAGGATTCACAGTCAAATGAAAGGGCGCAACCCTGGTGCACAGTTGCTCCGCGTTGCTTTTGTACATAAATCAGATTCTCTTAGCAACTGCTGCATATCATGTTTATTAAACACCTTCTGCTTATTATGGAGCAGGGCACTGAAGAATTCCTCTCGAGCAGCCTTGGGAAGTCTTCACTCTCCAGCTGCTCTTGAGGTCTACCTGGGAGAGCAGCACTCTCTGCAGACAAAACCCTGTAGGGGCCCCCGGTACTGGGTGGGCTCTGGATGTCACATGAGAGGAGTTTTTTAAAAATTTTTTTCTCACTTTGCAAACTAGGTCCTTTGCTGGGCCCCCAACTCTGTGGCCTTCAAGGAGGCCACAGGAAGGAAGGGAAGTTCATCTTTTCCTTTGTCATTGCTAACAGAGAACAGAGTACTGTCTGAGTCCCAAAGGCTTTGAGACTCTGCAGGACTGGCCAGATGAGGTGATCGAGGAACCCAGAGAGGAGGTGACCTGTGACCCTGTCACAATGACGTGGAGTCTTGCTCTGAAGGGGTGCATAAGCATTCACGTTCTTTATTCCTTCTGCTTATTTATTTTTCTAGCAAACTAATCATGACTGTACTCTTAACGTCTGTTATTCAAACAACAAACAATTAGAGAAAAGCGGTGAAGTCTCCACCACCCTCCTACCAATGCCACCTCCCTCCCCTTGGCCACAGCAATGTGACCTCTGAAGCAAGGTACAGATGTGAGTTAGGGATCTTGAGATGAGGAGAGCACCATCCAGGGGGGCCTTAATGAAATCACGAGTGTCTTTATAAGAGGAGACATTGGGGGACTCAACACACCCTCTTACTGCTTCTGCTGAGCAGTAATATACACATGTGCATTCGTGCAAAGGTGCATTCGGTTTTCTCTTTTTTATTCATAGCTAAGATCCTGTGTACCTATTGCTGTGCAAATTCCTGCTTTTCTGGTCTTTTAAAATTACATTTCAGAAATGTTTTCATATTGGTGTACGTACACACACACACATCTGTATCCTCCTCATTTTTAAATGGTTATGTAGTATTTCACAATAGAATAAGTATAATTTATTTAACCCTTCCCCTATCACGAACATCCAGCTCATTTCTGGCTTTTTTTTTTTTTTGTTTACTGCTCCCAATAACGTTTCCTGAATACCTTGTACAAGCCTTTTGTGTACACATTTGAGAGTGCATTTGAGGAGTGAAATTGCTGGATCAAAGGGCACGCATGGCTTAAATTTTAATAGACACTGTCCAGTTGTTCTCTTAAAGGACTGGACTAATTCATATTCCCATCAGCAGCAGTAGATAAGCAGATAACTTTGTTGATGACTTTTTTTTTTAGTAAAGACTTCACTTTAAAAGATTATAGCTTGGGGCTGGAGCAGTGGCTCAGCAGTTCAAGCACCTGCCTGGCATGCTCAAGGACCAGGGTTCAAACCCCAACACCACATACACAACTAATTGTTGGAGAAACAAAGGCCAGATGAAAAATAAATAAAATCAATTCTCTTTTCCTCTCTCCCTCTCTCTTTAAAAAAGAAATTATAGTTCAACTTCATCAAGAGTTCTTATAAAAACAAAACCTTAAACTATTATTTAATCATAAATTCTGTTGTAGAAAATAATCAGGAAGGGTAGAAAGAGGAAAAAGTAATACAAGTAGAAATCCCCATCCAGTGAGAACCAAGCTTTTCCTCTAGGCTCCTTCTAGGCAGAAGACTGCCCGCCTCATCCAGGCCCGGGCCCACGCGCTGTCTTTTATTTGCAGTGACTGTTTTCATTTAGGTAGGTGTGGAGCAGCCCTGTCCACAGAAGCTGCTGTGGGCCTGGCCCACTGGCTGTGTACTGTTTCTCAGTCCCCTTCTGTTGGCCATCACCTGTTTCCAGGTTTCCGCTGTTAGAAGAGAGGCTGCCATGGGGTTTTCTCCAATGTGTGGGCATGTGTGCGCCCATGCCTCTTTAACATCCCTGATACACAGGATTGCTTCTCAGGGTTCAAGGATCTGGGCTTCCTGGAGGTGTCTCCCCAGGGTTGGGGTGCTGCCGGTCACCCTGACTCTCCTTCCCAGCCACCACCAGGGGCGGCCCTGATCTCCTGAAATGGCAAATGCCTGCTTCTGCCCACCACAGAGGTTTGTAGATGGTGTCCCTCAAATTGGATGTCCTGACACGGCAGAGCTTCTCCCCACAGTCCAGGCAGAAGGCCCAGATCAACCTGTGTATGTGCTGGGGCAGGGCATGCTCTCCCTGCTGGCTCCAGGGGAGGAGGCTTCCTGCCTCTCCAGCTTCCAGGGACTCTTGGACTTGCCAGACTTGTGCCTGCCTGCCTCCACACTGTGCCTCTTTTTGCGGTGCTGGGGATGGAGTCCAGGGCCTCAGGCGCCACAGCTATACGCTCAGCCCCTCCGTCTCTTTCTTCCCACAGCCTTCGTCCTGCGTGTGTGGGCCTCTCCTCTCATGGCTCGTCTGAGGGCTTGCCACCGGAGTTAGGGCCCCCCTGGATGATCTCATCCTCAGACCCTCACTGAGTTACCTTCACAAAGGCCCTGCTTACTGAGAAGGTCACTTTCACAGGTACCAGGGGTTAGGGTGTGGATGCAGCTTTTTGAGAGCCATTGTGTGGACTTGCCTTCCATGCTCACTGCCTACCCACTGCCTATCTTCTGCCTGCCCTTTGGGTGCTCTGGGGCCACAGGCTTCGGAGCTGTGCCTGGCGCCCTGGTCACGGAGTGAGCCCCAGTCTCCCACGTGCTTCTCGTTCTCCTCCTCCGAGGGCCTTCCCTGCACTTGTCTTCACATTGTGCATCAGGTCAAGTGAGGCTGGGGCCCCAATTGCCCTAGACACGCAGGAATGGCAGCCACCATTTAAGGCCACACACTAAAAGCCACAGGCCCAGAAGGCAATCGGAAGTAATGTCACTTGTTCACCTCTCAGCCGTGCCCTCTGCGTTTCCCAGACTGTGGCAGATCTCCGTTCTTTATGGGCAGACTTGATCTTTAGAGATGCTCAGGAGCCACAGGGGACTACAGCAGCTCATAAGATGGACAACAAAAAGCGGGAGAGACCTTTGGGAGACAAGGAGGACGACAGGGGACGACAACGAGGGCTGCAAAGGAAGTCACCTCTGTGAGTGGACAATGAACAGAGGTGATCACACTTTTGTTCTAAAAAATAGAGATTCATTTTATTTTTTGTGTTGCTGAAAAAGTAAATGCAAGTGGTTTCATGGGGGGGGCTTTTGAGTTTTTGTCTCCTGGATCTTCATTCTCTTTCCCCCCATAAAGAGTTAGTATGGGGCATTAGATCAGAAATTGGAGTGAAGCTGGGGCCCTAAGACATCTGTTCTAAGCCCTTTATGTTTATGAACTGGAAAATCAAAACTAAAATTGGGGTGGGGGACAGATAGAGAACGGCCAGCTTTTGCGTTTTGTCAAGTCCAAAACAGAAAAAAAGCAACTTCTCATGGATTATCACCGTCGTTTCATAAACAAAAGGATGTTTTAGCAGCAAAGAAAGAAGACATGATGTCATCTCAGAACAAAAGGCAGCCCTCCAAATTCAGTGGATCCCGCTTTATGAAAAACTTAATTCACCATCTTCCTTTTCCTCACACGGCTGCAGGTGAGTGAAGACTTTGTTGTAACCGGGCACCCCTGGTAGTCACCCGACTGCCAGGAGAGGAGTGGAAGTGCTGGGCACCTGCCAGTGCACACGCCGTGCTCCTGACATCAGTTGCAGGTAGATGTGGTTAGTACCATTCTAAGTACAAGGGGCCTGGGACACTGCGGGTGACAGCAAGAGAATTGTTCATCTCAGGAAACACACATGCAGTGAAGGGCAGCGTGGGACTCAAGGTGCATCCCTTCCCACTCTGCCACTGTCTGTGTTCAGCACAAGTGTGTTCTCCCCTGGAGTAACCCTGGGCTTTCCACACTGCCCAACACAAGCATCACGGACCCATTTCACACTTCCATAAGAGGTTCTGGGGTCATGGAGTTGCACAGGGTGCCCTCCAGTGGAAGGGACTAGCAGATTCATATAAAACCACAGTGGAAGAGAGTTGCAACAGCCAGG
>PVKS010000340.1:0-157500 GCA_004027875.1 Aplodontia rufa | reverse complement strand
TGCCCAGAACTAGAGAAGAATAAGATTTGTTGGGGCATAAGAAAATATTCTATCTTTTCAATTTTGTACCAAAGAAGCAGATATTTTTGTGTGTGTTTTTTCCTGAGGCCCTCTAATGTCTCCCGAATACATCCAATACTCTGGAACTTTTGAACAGTAAGAAATGCCATCAGAAACAAACAAGCTTGGTTTCAACCAGAAATTAAATAAGAGTCCAGATACAGATCTCAACTTTGGCACAGTTCTGATGTGGATCTGGTAATTTCTATTAGGCTTGAAGAAATTTTAATCAGTGCCCCCCCACCTCCCAGGATGGGCAGGGTTCACTTATCACCTGTACTACATCTTCAGGAAGAAAAGTTGTCCTCCAGGGGACCCCATACAAGGTCCACAGGGGATCTGCGTGGGTTCCCCAACCATAGAAGGCACTTAAGAGTCAGTTTATAAAAAACTAATGCTTTCTCCTTTTAAAGGAAATAAGTACCATTGGGTTTCAGTTTGGGAAATGCATGATCTTGTCCTTGGTAAAGGTTTTGAGCATCTCAGAAGTCCTTTTTATTCCTTCTGAGCTCTCCTTGGACTAAAGATCTCTGCCCCACACACATTTCACCATGGAACCGTCAGGAACAGAAACAAAACCCAAGCGTGCACACCTTCTACCTCGTCTGCCAAAAAGGAGCCCCAGCATGCCATAGTTTTTGTTTTTTTTGTTTTTTATTTTTTGGTGTTTTTTTTTTTTTTTTTGCTTGTGCAGCCTGCGATATTAAGCACCTAACAACAATCTGAGAATTAAGTTACCACAATTAGGAATTAGAAGCAGGTGGCATAATAATGGTGCTTTTTTCATTTCATTTATTAGCAAAAAGAGGGAGAGAAGCTTCATTTATTTTCATCAGCCCTCAGTAAAAGCATAGCAATTTGCAACACAAAAATCATTTCAAGTGCCTCAGCCTCATGCAAACCTCGTTTCCCTTTTTTTCCTCTGCCTTTTTTTCTTTTCTTCCTTCTTTCTTTCTTTTTTAAGACTTTTAAAGCCCCCTCCCCAATGCCGCAGGATGGGAATATGCCTGTGATGTGTCGTGGGGGTGGCTGGTGGCATCAGACTGCTTCTCCTGCTTAGCGGTTTCGGGAGTGAGCTTTGGCCCCGGGTTGGAGGTGGGGGCCTCTTACCCCTGCCTCCCTTTCCCTGTCTCTCACGTAGTTTCCTGAGTGCCTGTCTCACTCTTGCAAAGATTCAGCTCCGGTGCAAACCCTCCCGCAAATAAAAGTGGGCCACATCCCCTTTGGCAAGGCACCCCCATGAACCACCGCGACGGTGCTCACGGCCCGGCAAGCACCCCGCCGCTGGGCCCTGCACCCCAAGACCCGTTTTTCTTCGCTACCCTTCTCTAGGGCGGCTCCTCGCCTACCCGGCGCGGAGCGGCGCAGCGACCCTTGCGCGCCCTCTAGCGTCGCTGTCTGGGATTGCCACGAGCTGGTCCCCGCTGGTCGCCCGCATCCCCGCGGGGTGGCAGCGGGTACAGGCGGCGAGAGGGTGGCAGAGGGTGCGAGGGGCGCAGGGGGCGCAGGGCGAGGGGTCGGATGGTGAGTGCGTTTGCACAAAGAGTCTCCGAGCCCGGGGCGGGGTGGACGAGTGTAACGCAAACTTTGGGGAGCTCCTTCCTGGCCTGGGGCCTACGGCCCCTGCTGCCCTGGCCGGGCTCGCCGCCCGCTTTTATCCCTGCCCGCCGCCCGCCTTCGTTCCGGACGCGGGGGTCGCGGCACGCGGCCGGTCTTCCTGGGAGGTGCGGACGCAGCGCCACCCTTCTCCCTGGGTGCTCCGGGTCGCTGGCTGGACCCTGCGCCTCCGCTGGACTCTGGTGTCCTCTATCTCGGGTGTCTGGGGTCTCTTGCGTGGCGCCTCTGGGCTCTGCAGCGTCTGCATATTCCTGATTCTGGATTCTCAGCCTGCGTCCTTTACTTTAGGGCGACGGATCCCCTTCCACACTTGCCTCATAAATTGCCGTCCAGTGTCCCCTGTTGTCCTCCCTGCCCTCGTTTTCGGACTCTCTTTTTTTCTTTCCCTTTTACTTTCTCTGCCTTTCTGTCTCACGGTGTTCCGCCCCCCCCCCCCCCCCCAATTCGTTTCTCAGCCTCCAACTTCATATTTCTGTTTATGTTCTTTCTGCCACCTCCCATTTCTGTCTCTCCTGCTCCCCAGGGAATGTCGCAAATAAATCACAGACCTCCAGTTTAATAATCCCTAACAGGAGCCGACCTCATCCATTGTATTGGAATTAGTCTCTGTCCAAACCCTGGAAGCTGAGCGCTGGTCTAAGCGTCATGTGTGCCTCCTGCACCCAGTCTGGCTTGGCTGGTTTTTTTTTTTTAATACAGACAAATTGGAAAATTGGAGTTCTTTTGGAACTGGCTGTCCTGGTTCCATAGGTAGCATTAGCAGAGGGTAGAACTGTGCCCTTGGAAGGTGATGAGGGCTGGTTTGGCCACCCCAGGAGTCACTGGTGTGGAGAGCAGCAAGTTTGGGTTTTCCAGGGAACCTGCCAAACCTGCGGGAGCTTTGGCAGCCTGGGCACCAGGTGCACCTGCATTAAAGATGTGTCCAGGCTCATCATCCCTCAACTTTGCAAGGGCTGTGAAAAGATCAAGCACCCAAATAATGAAAGGCTTTCGGATCAAAACAAGAAGCTAGCACATTTACCTAGGAAGCAAGAAAAGATAAAAATAAAACTCGAGACTGGTGAGTGAGCAGAGAAGGATAAATATGCACAAGGAGCTGGGGTATAAATTGATACAACCCCTTTGGAATGAAATTTGACAATCTGTATCAAGAAACCTTAAAATACTCAAACCTTTTGATGCAGTAATTCCACGGTTTGGAATGCAGCTCAAAGAAATAATCTGAAATGTGGGAAATGCTTTGTGCCCAAAGAAGTAAATCAAGTTGCCGTATATAAAAGAAACATGGGAAACAACCTAACTGTCCAGCAGAAGAGGACCTTTTAAGTAAATATGGTCTTTCCACCACCTAGCGTGGATGGTGCTGTGGGGAATCACATTTGTAAGAGTGCTAGGGCCTGGGAGAGCTCAAAGCAGGACTCAAAGCTGAATCAACAGCCAGGTCACAGTGCCACCAGAGTGAAAGTTACAGAGGACATCTGCATACTCGGTCTTTGTGTGGGTGGAGCAAACGGTGATAGTTCCCCCATATTCTTCCACTTCTCTTTTGCCTTCTGATTTTCTGGAAGGAGCATGAATTTTATTTTTGAATAGATTAAAACAGTCGCCTTTGTTTTTCCCCTTTAAGGTGTGAGAGAGTGACAGCTCTAAGAAAAGTAAAGAGGATTGAAGTGAGGGAAGCCAGGTCTTCCGATGCACAGGGACTGTGAAATACAGAGCAGCCATAAAGAGATGGGCGTGCTGAGGCAAGGCACAGAGCGCAGGTTTGGGAGAAACACGGACCTCAGCGACGGGTTGGTTTCTTTGGCAGTGACAGAGCACCATGTGTCTTTGACCATTGCTGAGCTCCTTCAGGCATAGGAGGAAGGTACATTGTGCCCCCTCTCAGGAGCAGGAGCTCCTTCCCTGTTGGGGTGTAACCCAGACCAGACCCACTGTTGCCCCACACCTGAGCGCTGCCCTCAGCAGTGCTAGCTCTGGGCTCCCTTGCTGCAGATAGGGGTGCATCTGGACAGGCGCGTCCCAGTGTGCGCTCGGTGTTCCAGATCTGGTCCAAAACGCTGGACGTGTGCATTAGGGCCCCTGCTCTGTGCCAGGCCTGTGACTCCTCAGAGCGGAGAACAGATCACCTAGCAAGAGTCTCCCCACAGACCAGGCCTCCACACCTTGACTTTTCTTTCTTTCATTCCACTGTCCCTCATTTGAGACTCAGCCTTGGTAAGGCTAGAAGTTGAGGAAGCTTATTTTTGGTGACCTTTCATCTTCCACGTCAGAGTGTTAGAACTTCTCTTGCCAGGAATTCTCTCTCCTTCCTCCCCAGAGTGCTGTCCAACAGAACACTCGGTCATGATGGAAATGTTCTCTAACTGTGCTGTCCAATGCGGAAGCCGGGGCCACATGTGACCACCACTGAGCAACTGAACTTTTAAGTTTAGTTAATTTTAATTTGAATTAAATAGCCACAGGTGACTAGTGACCGTGGCATTGGATAGAGCAGCTCTATAAAGACCTATCCTAGGTTCTGCCTGTGGTCTCACTAAAATGCAAATGCTTCCCTTATGTCCACTCTGTTTTTAGCTCTGAGTCCAAACGTCACTTCAGTGGCCTGCCGGATTGGGCTCGCACTGGCCCGTGCCTGCCTGATGTGTGTGCAACTCTCCAACTCTCCAGTGACTTTCACTTTGGGAGCCTGTCGTAGGTGGTGGAGGGAGCTTTTACACACAGGATGGGACTGCTGTTTCTGGAGAGATGGCTCCTTACACATTCATCAGCACAGCCCTGTGTAACAGGGCCAGGACTTGTGTGCCCCCCACAGCAACCGCCTCCCTCAATTTTGATCACTTGGTTCTTTGTCACCCTAGTCCAGGCTCTGCTGAGGGCTTCCTGCCACCAGGCTCCATGGGTCAGGCTGGGCGTGTGGTCTGGTTTCTTCTACTAGATTAGGGTCTCTTACCGGTATCCTCTGAGGTGCTGAATCCCCAGGTCCTAGCACACAGCAGGTGCGTCATAAGTATTACTGAATAACATATGGAAGCTGTGGGGCTGGGAGCCTGTATCTGGGGCCCTGAGCTGTATCTGGGGCCCTGAGTGGCTGTGTGGTGTGGACACCGAGTCAGTATCCTTGTGCACCGTTGGACATCACCGTCCCTTTCCTGTTCACTTCTTGGAGATATTGTGAAGGCCAAATGGAACACAGGATTGCTTTACAGGATCATTCAAGCAAGCAACTGCTTTTGAAAGTCAAAGGGCCTTTTTAATTCTCCTTGGCCTTTCACTGTCTCAGGCGTGGGCTTCGCCTGGGTGGAAGAAGACCCACATTGTCCCATGAATCAAATGGAAGGGCATGAGGTGTGCAGCTCACAGGGCCTCCGGGCAACTCATGATTCCTGGAGCTTCCTCTGCAGGAAAGGCAGGCCTGGTGCTCCCACAGGGGGCCTTAACCTCAGCCTGCACACTGAACCAGGTGCTGAGTTGAAGGCCGATCTCTTGGACGAGAAGTTATTTTCTTCTGACGTTTGGGAAAGAAGCTTTTTCTTGAAAACCCACAAATATTTGTCAGTGATTCTTCTCCTTGAGCAACATTTTCTTCAAATCTGCTAGGCTGGGGACCGTGGTGGGCACTGCAGCATCTGTGTCACCAGGGCTGCTCCAAAGGGGTTAATTGCATGTAGGCATCAGAAAGCGATTCTCTAATTAAACTGGTAAAAGCGCTGGGTGACAGACTGTCTGTAGGAGGGTCCCCTGAGGTGCTCTCTGTTTATTGCTGATCCGCTTCTCTGCCCAGGCTGTGCCTGCTTGTGGCGGAGCCCAGCTCAGACCCAGCTCTCCGGAACTCGGGCTGCACCCGGGCAAATGTTTGTCAGACAGAACTCCCCCACGGTGCCCCGCGCCCTGCTTGAACTCTGCGGTCGTGCCTGGGTATCCTGGAAGACTTCTCATTTGTCTTCAGCTCCCTAAATTCTGTTTAAAATCAGAAGGTTGTTTTTGTACTTAGAATAATGAAATCAAAGAACTTGAAGTGTTGGAAGTTAATTCTGGATGTTTATGATATTTGTCAGGGAAATGTGGTTTCGAGGCCTAGGGTGCCAGCCATAAAGTGCTCATTTTGTGTCTCTCACGTCCAAAGCCACAGGTGTTCATTCAGCCCTTCCCAGCAAGGCACCTGCCGCAGCCTTGGTGGACCGGAACGTGCAGGTGGCTCTGAACCGCATCTACCCACAGGCAGCCCACACTGTAGCTCTTCACAACTTACCGAGCCATCGTTTATTTCTCATCCCTACCTTGCTATTTGATAGATAAGAAAACAGGCTCAGACCCTGTAAGTAACATTCCAGAGCCCCTCAAAGCCTGGCTTCCTGACATTAGAACCCACCTCTTTCTGTCTGCTGAGCAGCAGTCTGCGTTAGATGCCTTGGAGAACTTGAGGGGACAGGGTTCATTTCCACCAGGTGAGAGGGTGTGGTTCATTTCCACCAGGTGAGAGGGTGGGGTTCATTTTGACCAGGTGAGAGAGTGGGGTTCCTTTTTACTAGGGACAAGAAGGAGAGTTTTGCAGAGGAGATGGTGCTGGAGTACAATTTTCAGTGAGGAAGCCACGCCAGAGAAGGCACAGAGAAGACTGGTGGACATTGTCTTTGGGGACCAGCAAATTGGCAGAGTGACTTGAGAGTTTTTTATCATTCACTTTTTAATGATTCCTTTATTAGGCAGTAAACATTTATTGAGCACTTACCATGTGCGGAGGAAATATAAAATCAGACAAGGTGGTGCTTCCACATTCTAGCAGAACAGTACTCGTCTTCTGAGTGACAAGACAAACTCAGCTCTGGTTTTAGGGAATCACTGTGGTGACACTGGAGGAGGGGCTTGAGGTAGATGCGGTAAGACTGGAAGACCTACGGAGATACCTGTGAAAGACCTGGGAGAAATCTATCTGTGTGGACAGACTTGAAAACAGCTCAAACTGAAATCCCAGAATTATCTTTTGTCTGGAATTAAGGCAGCATAGCTCCTTATCTTCCCTTCTAGAAGTGGTTGGTGGGACAAGGCTCTAATATTTTGCCCTCAGCAAAGGTTACGCAGTGATATAGGAAGAGCCACCAAGGAACATCACTGCATTTTTACAAAATGACTATTGGGGACATAATTCATTACTCTGCTCAGTGCCACTTATGCAAATGTCCCTGTGACAAATGCATTATAGGGCACTGGGCCAGGAAAAATTGGTTCTCCTGACATTTGGCTGAATCCCATCTCCAGACAATGAGGGCTCCATGTCCTGCCACTCTTCCCTGCAGGCTCCAGCTGATGGCAAGCTCAGGGTGAAGTCTAGGGTTCAATTTCGGTAGCATTACCTAGAATATTGCCCCTGCCCCCACTTGATCTGATCATATCTGATTTTTATGATAAGATGCCCTTTTGGAAATAGGGATGGGGAAAGGAAGGTAGGAGTTAAGTCAGTTGATAAAGGAGTGAGGAGCTCATGGTGGCATTGAATGGAGTTTGCACATGTCTCTCAGACGCCACTTCCCAAACTCTGTTCCATGGCATACGAAGATTCTGGGGGATGTTCATGGGTGTTCCGAAGGAGGGGAACGATCACACCTGGTGGCACTTTTCATCTTAAATCCATTTTAAAGTATGCACTGGAAACATGCTGAACTTGCTTACAGAGCTGTTCTAATGACCTCACGGGAGAGGCGCAGGGTCACCACAGGACCACTGGAGCTAGGGTGCCCAGGTACCTCTGCTGGTGATGTCTGCCTCAGAGGCTTGGGCCAGGGTCTGGCACCCAGCTAAGTCTTTGACCAGCAGTGACTTATGTTTGTATGTGGTAGTTTATCTTTGGGAAAGAGTCTTGGCACCTGAGAAGAGTAGGAAGTCACAGGACAGATGACCCTCGGCAAGGCACCCGCGAGCAGCGGGCTGAGCCTTGTGCCTGCCCACTGCAAAGCTGTGTGCTTCCTGGGTGACAAGCACCGGTCCTCGTCGGGCATTGTATCTCATAATTTTAACATTGATTTTGGTGCCATTTCTCAATGTTTACTTTTTATTAAGCATGTGGATCCAATGTTGATAGTTTCTTACAGCAATTAATTCAACTATGAGATCATTTTTTTTGTTGTCTGCTTTAATTTAAATGACATCACATGAGCCTCACTTGGCACCTGACAAAACGTACGATCTAAGTAACACGCCATGGTCACACAAGTGTGGGAAGTGCTGCTTGAAGATTGTTTAGCATGCGTGATCCTTTTGAGCAAGACACAGCACCAGCCTGCTTGGCCCTTTGAAACATCACCTTTGTTTTAATGAAAAATTTATCCATATAAGCCATAAAATTGTCTTAATTTTTTTTTACCCTGGGTAATAGTTCTGTCCACCAACTCCAGCTTTAAAATACTCCCTATGTGTGTCCTTCAGTGACTTCTTACTGAGTCCCTTTTGTGTAGCAGATACCTTTCAAATCACTGGTGACCATGAGCCCTCTCTTCCATTGTTTAGAGTAGAGCACTGGAAAGGGCTTCCTCTGAGGTAAGACATGCTGAACACCAAGACTTAGTATTTAAAGGAAAGGAAAATAGCTTTTAAATAATATACATCTACTTATCAAATATTTTATATATTATTATTTAAGTAATTAATGTTGGTTACACATATTTCTTAGGTATATTGGGGTAATGTCAATAATTCACATGCTTCTTTTCACTTGGTTTATGGCTACTGGAAAAATCTTAGTTTATCTCTGTGGCTCACATTCTATTTCTGCAGGACAGTGCTGGTCTAGGAGGTTCACAGATGTGTAATTAGTTCAAGAGAATTGCTGCGGGTTTGCAGCTCTCTCCTCCCAGGCCTGGAATCTGAGATGGGGAGGCCTCCCTACTGTAGGCAGGATGGAGAGATCAGCCAAGGATGATCTCTGCAGGAGCTCAAGATCCTGGGACTTGGGTTATGAGTCTAGAGATGGAACCTAGGAATTGAGTGTAAGCACAAATATGGTGGCATCGAATGATGGCGTGCTATTGCGGTGCAGCTGATGGCCATAGGACCTCATAGACACACATGTGCTTTTGTTTCTCGCACCTCTGCAGGCTGGCTGGAATGCAATGGATCTAGATGGGACTTGTCTGGGCTCGGCTTCTCCCTGAGGACTGAGCTCAGGTCTACGCCAAAGGTGTCCATCCCAGAGTCCAGACTGAAGGGGCAGCTGCTAGCTGGGAGGAGTCTGCTTAACAGTGTAGGTGGAAGAGGCAATCCCAGTTGTGAATGTGCCTTTCAGCTGTGCTTGTATCTGCTAACATCCCATTAGCCAAAGTGAGTCCCCCAGATAGGACCAAAACCCCAGGGAGGCAGCAGGGAAGTTTTCTGCCCCCCGTAAGGCCTAGAAGATTGTAATGGTCAATACTTCCTGTGGGGCAGAGAAAAATCCTTCTTCCATGGAAGTAGGGTTGCAGATGGAGTTGAAATTTGCTGAACAATAATCTAAACTATCAGTGGGGTTGGAGAGTGGGTTGGAGGTAGGCTAAGGTTGATCTGTTCTCAATGCTTGTCAGGAGATCTATGGCTTATGGGTAGGATGCCCACATAATTTACCATCCAAACTGGACACTTCTGAGAGCAAATAATTATACTGGGACAACAGGAATTAGCAATGTCTGAGAAAACCAGGACATACCGTCACCCTCACTACAAGCCAAACCCCTCATTCAGAAGTCTGTTATTTCATAAGATTGTCTATTTAGAAATAAATTTGAAAGTTCTCCAGAGAGTGCTCAGACCAGGCCTATCCTTTCCTTGATCGCTCTCACAATTGGGTCATCTGCTGGCCTCTCACAGCACTGGGGTGGTGACACATTGCAGCTCGCACTTTGCGGTAGCTTCTGCATGGCAGGTGTGTCCCTTTGCAGGGCTGCAATACCAGGTCACCATACATCTAGGGCTCCAAGCAGCAGAAATGCACCCTTATCAATTATGGAGCCTGGAAGTTCAAATCCAAGCTCCCAGCAAGGTTGGCTGTGCCTGGAGGTTGAGGGAGAATTTGCCCCATGCCTCTCTCCTAGCTCACGGTAGCCTCCAGCAGTCCTTGCTCTTCCTTGTGACTGTGTCTCTCCAATCTCTTCCTCTGACTCTCCTTGGCGTTCTGCCTGAGTCTTCTGTGTCTCTTTCTCCTGTGTTTCATAAGGACCCCAGTTCTTAAATCCAGGATGATCTCATTTTGAGATCCTCATTACATCTGCAAAAACCCTATTTCCAAATACAGTCCCATTCACAGGTGCCAGGACCCAGGATGTGGATATATCCTCCTGGGTTGCCAAGTGGGCCATGGGGAGCAAAGAAGGAGCTAACATCCCATTAGCCAAAGCAAGTTGCCCAGCTGGGACCAAATCCCAGGGAAGCCGCCGGAAAGTATATCCTGCCCGACAGGGGGCGAATCACAAAGGCTAAGTCCTGCTTCAGAGACACCAGAAGAGTCTAGCACATCTCCTGGGAATGAGGCTGGGGGGAGCTGTTCTGGGGAACAAGCCCTTGAGGTGGATTTTAAAGACTTAGTATGGTAGATGGGCAGAGGGATTTGACAGCACTGGAGATGGATAAGCAGAGCACAGTCATGTGCAGTGGCCCAGGCTCAACTTTGGGGTCCTAAATAACTACTTTGAAACAACTGGAATGTAGGGTGCAGAAGGAAGGAGAGGGAAGGCCAAGAAATAAGGTTTGGATGCTGGCCTATAGTGGTCACTTTTATCAAGAGTATACACAGTGCATTAGTCTACTTTTGTTACTATAACAAAATCCCTGACAGATCAATTTTATAGAGGAAAGAGTCTTGTTCAGCTCACTGTTTTGGGGCTTCAAGGGCATGGCATCAGTACCAACTTGGCTCTGGTGAGGGCCTTATGGCAGATGTGTCATCACAGCTGGGGACACATGTGGTTAGAAGAGATCACATCTTGAGACCAGAAGCCAGAGTGATTCAGGAGTCCAGCCCAGGCTCCTATAACAACTGTCTCTTTTAAGAACTAGCTCCGGATCCCCTGACACCCTAATCCCTTTCAAGGGCAGGGCCCCCCTGACCTAAGGACCACTCACTAGGCCCCACCTCTTAAAGGTCTACCACCTCCCGCATGGCCACACTGAGGACCAAGCTTCCAACACATGAACCCTGGGTGACAGACCAGATCCAAAGCTTAGCAGAGAGGAAGTGGCTACGTGATGATTGGCTCTGTTCAGATCCTAGCTGGGGAGTAACAGAGACTGGCTTTTTGTTCACCAGAAAAATCACTATTCCTTCAGGACATGTGAGGACCTCCGTGTCCCAGGCTCCCTTGCATTGGGGACCACTTGACTGAGTTCTGGCCAGTGGAACATGGGGAAAAGATGCACAGTGTGCTGCTTTCAGGGGGCCACAGAAAGCTGCCCCTTTGTCCTGCACATTGCCTTCATCTACCCCCAAATGTGCCCGGACAGCAGAGGCCTGGGGGCCCCAGCTGGATGCTGGACGCTCACGGAGGAGGGCACCACCACTCACCTATGTTGGGCTGGGTCATGTGCTGTGGGGGACGCCACTGCTTATTATGGCAGTCACCATCTCTGACTTCAACAACCCCTCTTGCTGCTGGGGCAGAGTGCCCTGCAAATAAATACCTGAACCCACTAGGCACAGGTCTCTGTGCAAGAGGAGAGCAGGGCTGCAGGAGGCCGACCAGGGAGAGATGCTTAGGAGGCTCAGAGGAGGCCGTCTTCACCTGCACCCCGGGCACAGTTCCGGAGGGATATGGATTCGACAGGTGGGAAGCTTGGGGCTGGAGGAGTGGGAATTGGTCTGCAGGCCTAGGCAGCCTGAGGGGCACTACGGCAGGAATGAGGTGAGGCTTGCAGGCCAGGGGTAGGGCACAGGCAGAGGAGGTTGCCAAGCCCTCCGTGGACACAGACCCCGTCCCTGCCTGCTGTTGGCGAGGGCAGGTGTGAGATGACAGGGGTCAGGCGCCTGACTACCCTGATGGAGGCACTCACCAGTCGCCTACGCACATCTGCTTGAGCCTGGGGAAGGCATCTGGCAACCGTCTATTGAAGTGGCGCTCCACGGAGGGGGGAGTGTCCTGAAGAGGTCTTCCTGGGACCTTGAGCCAGGTGGTTCTGCCTTGCCCGGAGGCAGCGCCTTGGTTCTGCCTGCAGATGAAACACAATGTTGCGCCCAGAGGTCTCTTTGTGCCTGGGGCCTGGCAGCTCTTGGTGGATGTAGAAATGCAGTAATACCCACTCAACCTAGAGGCCTGTGCTGGGGTCCACTGGCCACACACACAGCCCCTGGGCTATGGCAGATGCAGTGAGCCTCAGGTCCCTCGGAATTGGATGCAGGTGGCTAACTGTCCATGCCAGGAGGCAAGGGTGGGCACAAGTAGCCTTGTCTCTTTCCCCACTCCTGGCTAATGGTGGGGTGGGAGATTGATGGAGCCAGGCTCTCCTTAGCCCAGGGCTGCGTTGGGCGACTTTTGGTGGGGTTACTCATCCTTTAGGCCTGGGGAGCATGCAGGAGCAACAAGGTCAAGTGGGGGTGGTAGGGGTTCCTGTGAGGATCGGCAGCCTCTGCCCCCCCCATAATGACCCTGAAGTGTGGCCTGATCTATTAAGGATGCCGGCAAAGCCCTTTGCATGGTGCCTTCTTGCGTGGAGAGTCACTCGGGAGGCAAGGCAGTTATCACATTATCCTTTCTTTTCTTTCTTTCTTTCTCTCTCTCTTTTTTTTTTAAAGAAAGCAGAAACAGTGAGAGAGAGAAAGAGAGAATCAATTTTATTTAGTTTTTCACATCCCTTTCATTCCTCAGACACTTCATTGTGCACATGGTGCTGGGGTTTGAATTTGTGTACATGCGCATGCCAGGCAAGCACTGTACCCGCTGAGCCACCGCTCCAGCCCCACCTCATCCCATTTTATAGACGAGAACAGGAGGCTCCAGGGCCACTTGCAGTGCCTGCATTAGAACCCAGGCCTATCTGTCACCAAGCATGCTGGCTTCTTTTTTAATTCATCATGTTGCCTTTTGGTTTCCTGTCCTTACATTCTTAATGGGGCAGAGTGGCTGCTTTCCAGGGACCAGATAATGGCTTAGTGCAAAGTAGGCTCAGGAATTTTCTAATGTAAAATCCACATCAGCAGCTAGGTTCCAATGCTGTGTCCGTCCGAGCCCTGTTCAAAAAGCCAAGGAAGGTACTCTAAGTAGTCCAGTCACTTGCTGAATGACTTGTGTCTCTGGATGGCATTCCTGAGCTGTTGAGTCTCAGTGATGACAGGGGCTCTATCCAGTTCTTCCTGTTGGCTTCCAACACAGTGGTGGAATTAAAGAGACTTTGCTTGACCAGGGGAGGGGTGCAAGAGCAGGGTATTTGAACAAAGAACAGCAGGTAGGATTTCAGCGGGGGAGAGGTCAGGGCAGGCTGTGTCCTAGGCTGGCCTGGGTCCTGTGCTGGTCACAGGTGAGAGAAACCTGAGTTTATGGGCCTCACTGGTCAGTTACTGGTTGGCATATTGTGGTAGCTATTCTCCCGTGAATCGTGCCACCTGGTATTCATATGCTGGTGTCACTTGACCCTCGGTGACCCATAGAGATGGGAGAGGTAATGCTGCCTGGCTTCGAGGCAAGCACACTGCAGTTTCCACCTGTGTTTTAGAACACTCACTCCAGGAAAGCCAGACAAGGGGTAAGACTTTCTGCTATTCTGAGACCTCCATGCTCTGAGGAGTCCAAGCCAGGCATGTGGAGAGGCTACACGGAAAAAGATGCCTGGCCAGGCCCCAGCTGGCCCAGAGAGGCTACCCCAGCCAACAGGCATGCTACGAAGAGGTCAGCTTGCACATCCAGTGCAGCTGACATCGGAACACCACAGCATCAAGGCCCGAGAGGAACAACCCAGCTAAGCTCATCAACCCACAGAAGCAGGAAGATGGTGATAAAGTACTGTTTTCAGCCACTAGATTTTAACCTGGCATGTCTTGCTGCAGTACGTAACCTGAACAGGTACTCATGCAAAAATCCAGGCAGCTTCAGGTGTGGTTGGATCCAGAGGTTCAATGAATATTGTCAGATGTTGTCTTTCTCCTTCTTGCGTCTTGCTCTCTTCTGCACTGGGTTCTTTCCTGAATCACCTCTCTCCAGTGGATGTTCCCTTGACCCTCCAGACTTGTATCAGTGTCGCTTTCAGCAGCAGCAGTAGAAATGCTTGCTCTTGCTCAGGAGGTCCATAGAATTCCTGGAAATAAACCTCAAGGCTTGGCAACAGTGTCTTTATTGAAACTTCCTGATGTGGCCGGAGGGGAGAGGTATGGAAGGAATGTCTCCTAGCCCTAGATGATCTGTCCTGCCCCAGTCAGGGCTTGCGTCATGTCTGGAGGTGAGATCTCCTAACAGTATATCTAAGGGTGCTATTGTTACCAAAGTGGGTGGAGGACCCTGAGTCAGCACAAATATCCACTCCCGTGACCCTGTAAAAGGCACGTAACTTTCCCAGATCTTTGTCTCCTCTTATTTTAGAAAAATCCAGGATGTAATGCTGATTACAGCTCACTGTGAGGCTCAAGTTTGAGAACGCTATCATCAGTGTCCTCCTGGAAGGGGACCCTAGCGCCAGTTGCCATCTGGAGATGGCTTAAAAGCTGAACAGCGTGACAGGTGGGACTCACTCAAACCCAGGTCCTCCATGGCGAGAAGAGGAACAAAACCCAAGTCTCCCCCACGAGAAGGCAGAAGGGTGGGTCCCTCTGGGAGGAGACCTTCAGGCTGAAGTTCCTGGGGTGCACCCACTTCTAGCAGAGTTTGCGTTGTCTAAGGATTCCCAAAGTGGAGATCTCAGCTCAAAGGAAGTGGGAGGAGACTCTCAGAGACAAAGCCATACCCTTCCAGCAGTGGTCTCTGCTGGAAGGAGCTCCCCTGAACCTGCTTCTAATTCTTCAAATGCGGTCTACAGTATATCACGTGGCGATAGATCCCTCAGTTCCTCCCTCCTTTCTTTCTGTCCTTCCTTCTTCCCTCCCTCTTTTCCTCTCTCATCTAGCCATCTACCCATTATTCTATTGACTTGGGCATCTATCCAGCTAGTCCGATCCACCCAGCATCAGTCAGAGAAACATTCCAATGCTTGGGAGCAGCCTAGAGAGAAATTCTCAGTGCAGGGAAATGTTTAAAATAAATCAAAATAAAATCGGAGTTGGCCGTGGTGCTTATTCTTAATGACACACAGGAAACTATAAACCAGCCATGCTACATAATTGACCACTGAGGATTTTTCACTCTCAGTCAGTTTGAGATGTACCGAATCCAATATCATATCAGTGATTTGATTTGTTAATAATCAAATTGCAAATACCTTTTCATTTGGCTTCAAAAAGCAAACAGCCATTCGGAATAATTTTTATGGTCTTGGAATGCAATATAAACTTAAAATATTGTGTTTGCAAGTCCTATTGGCATGACCGTATTATAATTTATATTGGCCTATTTTGATGTACAGTGGCATAATGAAACTTTAAAAAATATATTCTGCAAAGCTGCATCTAAGCCCAAGCCAGCAGCACAGATTAATGTAAGAATATCATGGGGATTCTTTGCATATTTTTTTACGGAAATTTCTAGAGAATGACTGTTCACCAAAACTTTAACTCAAGCAGGGCTTACACAGTCTTTCAGTCTTGCCTCTTGTCACCTTTCCAGGCCCTGCCTAACATTTCTTTTCCTGCCCTGCTTTCCTCTCATGCCCCTACCCGACCCACCTCAGAACTATTTTCAGTGTTCTGAACCTATCCCATGTGTGCATGTCCTTATCCACTTTTCTATTTCCTTTGGCTAGGATGCCCTCCCTCTATCTTATTCTTCAGCTCCTACCTAAAATGCCATCCCTGATGGAAACTCTCTCTGATGCCCCCAGAAGTTGTTACATCTATTCTTCTGGAGGAATTTTAAAACTCCATTATAGCTCTGGTCACAGTGTTTTACCATGATTTGTTTACAATCATAAGACTGTGAGTTCCTTGACAGGCCAACCATGATATATTTAATTCTAAAGTCCCAGCACCTACCTCCATTCCTAGAGCATAACGCATGCCCTACAAATGTTCGTGTAATGGTGCTGCGGATGAATGGATACATGGATGGAAGGATGGGTGGATGGATGGATGGGAAGTAGATGGATGTATGAATGGGAGAATGGGTAGATGGATGGATGAATAGATGGATGGATGGAAGGGTGGGTGGGCAGTAGGTGGATGAATGGATGGGTGGGTGGGGAGTAGATGGATATATGAGTGGGAGGATGGGTGGATGGATGGATGGATGGATGAAGGATGAGTGGGAAGTAGGTGGATGAATGAATGGGTGGGCAGTAGGTAGATGAAGATTAGTGAGTGGGTAGTAGATGGATGAATGGATGGGAGGATGGATGGATGGAAGGGTGGGTGGGCAGTAGGTGTTGAACAAATGGAAGGAAGAATGAGTGGGTAGTTTGTGAATGGATGGATGGTTGGAAGGGTGGATGGGTAGTGGATGGATGAGGATGGAAGAAGAAAGGATGAATGGTCGTTTGGATTGTTGGATGGATGTGTAGGTGAGTGGATAGAGTGTTGGGTTGGTGGATGCATTCAAAGAACAGATTCTCCTAGGAGATGTTTTCCCTGACCCTGGAAGCATTCAGGCACAGGTTGTAGAGAGACTTCAGGACCTAAGTGCATTGTTAGACAAATTAATCTGTTAGATGTTTTCCAATCAGAGTTCCTGCTTTTACTATATCCCTGTAGAACTCTGCCTCAGCATTCAAATGCAAGAGGCATACCTAACTTTTAGAACCTGTTTTAAAAATGTGTCAGGAATGGTTGCCTGAGCAAGATAACACTGACAGAGAGGCTTGAAGTAAGACTGTCCCAGCATGGGGAACAGTGTATGCTAAGCCCCTGAGGGGAAAGTATACCTAAGATGTTCAGGAGGAGGTTGAGGTGGCTGGGCAGAGGGGAGATTGGACATCTTCTGCCTTATAGCTTCTATGTTTTGCATCTTGGTTTGAGAGGTTTTGTCCACTCAGTGTAATAAGAAATGTTCTATGTATTTTCTGCACACTGTTATAGTTTTATAGTTTAAAAATTCCCTCTTAGCTCTTTGATTTAACTGGAACCTATTATTGTGTGTGGTATGAGGCACGGTTATAAAATTGCTTCTAAATGGACAGCCAACCATCCAAGGTCATTTATTGAACAGATGCGTGAAGATGCCATTTTTACCACAAACTAAATTGTCGTTTATACAAGGCTTCCTTTTTGTACTCTGACTCCATTGACCTATTTTTCTGTCTCTGTTGATACTATATTACTTTAGCTACTATAACATTTATGATGTTTGAACTTTTATTTTCCTTGGGTTCTGTATTTTCTTACATAGGTGGAGTTGGAAACCAGCTTATCAAATTTATAGAAAAAATTTGGGAAACACATAGCATGCAGGTTAATTTGATGAGCTCTGGCACCTTTGGAGCAGAGTACACTACCTAAAAACTGTGTTCTTGACTCCCCTGCCCACCCCTGCCCAGGACTTCTTGTATCATTGAGAAAAGATTAGTTATTTTTTCCCAAAGAGGATATGTACATTTCTTGTAAAGTATGTTTCTACATATTTGCCCATTTGTTTGTTATCCTTTGGCTTCTGCTGAATAAGATTGAAATTGAGACAGGGAGAAAAGATAGGCAGTCAGAGTAGTTAGAATGTTCAAGTCAATCAAGGGAAAACTGGTTCTTTTTAAGATTACTTTGAGGGCTGGAGCAGTGGCTCAGTGGTTATGGCACTTGCCTGGCATGTGCGAAGATCTGAGTTCAAACCCCAGCACCTCGTACACAACAAAGTGTTGGAGCAATGAAAGCCACATGAAAAACTAAATAGAAATGATTCTCTCTCTCTCTCTCTTTCTTTCCCTCTCTCTTAAAAAAAAAAAAGACTACTTTGACATTCCCCAATGCTAGTAAGGAGGGTCTGGAAAGGTGGGTCAGATGCAGATACTCCCTTCTGCTAAGCAAGGTGCCACATTCTTTCTATTGATGTCCAAGGTACAAACCAAAGACTAGACCCAACCAGAATTTCCCACACCAATGCCTTAGGTTTGGGGGAAAGGAGAGGATGACCAGTTGAAATGAGAACATTCTACAGAAAGGACAAATCTAACTCCCTCTTCCACTCTGTCCCCTTCTCCCACTCCGGGGAAAGTCTGCTCTTTTCCCTATGCCTTGCTTTCTGTTATTTTCTTAAAATGAAATCTGTCTGCTCTGCCTGCCTCGGTGTCCCTGCGTTTCACTCTGCATTTCCAGGGCACACAAACCTGATTTCCACCGGCATCAAAATCTCTTGTCATTTCTGTACTTTTTCAGTAGGAAAGCTTGCACATAACAGAACTTGTAATTTCTTTTTTCCTAACATATATTTTATTCCTCTTGTCACCTCATTGTTTTGGCTAGGACAGCCAATGAAATGTCAAGTAGCAAAGATAATAAATAACAAGTGTCTTTTTCTTGTTCCTGATTTCTGTGAGGGTGCTTATAAAGGTCCCCTTTGGAAATGTTATTTGCAGTGATCTCCGGTGCTTACTGTGTTAGCGTATCAGTTGGGGCACAGGCTGAATGTAAGAACAGACTCCACAGTGTTGGGGCTTAAATCAAATAGGCATTAATTTTGCTAATCTCCCTCCCATGTGAGAGTGCACAGTGAGACCCCAGCAAGCAGCCCCAGGAGGTTCCTGCTGGTCTCCTCTGGGGGCTTCCACATCTGTGCCAGTCACCCACTCTAGCCAGCTACAGGCCCAGAATGAAGACTTCCTCCCTAGAATAGTACCATGGCTATCATGGGTTTCACTTCCCCTCAAAACCACTTGGCTTGGGGGCTGGAGTGGTGGCTCAGTGGTTATAGCGCTTGCCTTGCATGCATGAGTATGCGAGTTCAAACCCCAGTACCATGTGCACAACAAAGTCTCGGAGCAATGAAAGCCATGTGAAAAACTAAATAAACATTGATTCTCTCTGTCTCTCTCTCCCACTGTCCCCTCTTTCTAAAAACACAAACAAACAAACACACACAAAAAAACTACTTGGCTTGAATGTCATCACCTGACCACATGAGGTCATAGGAGGCTGGGGAGCCCGTCAGTGGCCAGAGACCCAGCTGACCCTTGGGGTCAGGCCCAGTTACACACAGGGCAAAGGTGGAAGGGGTGGAGGACTGGGGCAATCTCTGTCACAACACTCTTCATTAACTTACATAAATTCCCTTCTACTGCTAGTGACAAGCAGTTTGTTCACCAGGCACGGATCCAGACCTCAGGTTCGGGGCCTTCAGGCATGCACAGGAGCCCTCCCCCATGATCCTGACCCACCCAGCCACTGCACTTCTAGCAGCCCAGCTGTAGCTCATACCTGCCAGGTCCAGATTTATTGGGCCCATTATCACTGCTAAGAATCCCAGGTCGCATGGTGGTGAGCAGGAAGCCTGTTCTAGCCCAACATGAGACCACAGAACCCAGCAGCACACATCAGCTGCTGCATTTCTACAATCCAACAGGCTGCCCCGCACCCCAAACAGATTCCAGATCCATAAGGTCCTGCAAAATGAGGTTCCATTTTGTGGAAGAAGCTGGTCATCAGAGGGGTGGTGTCTGACCCAGTCCTTTGACCTGCAAGGAAGAAGCACCTGCAGACCTGCCTACCTTCACCACAGGGAAAATCAATTTAAAAATCTGTTAGATTTCCGTGGGGTCAGTGGTGATCGCTCTCTTTTCATTGGTGATTTTGTTGATTTGTTTCAATTGTCTCCTTCTTTTAGTGATCTTCGCTAGGGGTCTGTCAGTTTTATTTATTTTTTCAAAGAAGCAGCTCTTTGTTTCATCAATTCTTTTTGATTTTTTTGTTCTCAATCATTGATTTCACCTCTGATCTTTGATTATTTTCTGTCTTCTGCTGGCTTTGGGATTAGAGTGTTCTTTCTTTTGTAGGGATTTGAGGTGGAGCATAGCTTATTTATTTGCGATCTCTCCTAGTTTTTCATGTGGGCACTCAGTGCTATAAATTTTTCCCTTAAGAATGATTTCATGCCGTCCCAAAGGTTTTGATATGTTGTGTCTTCAGTCTCATTCTTGTCCAAGAATTTCTTAAGTTCTGCTCTCATGTCTTCTTGGATTCATTCTTCATTTAATAGGGTATTATTCAATCTCCATGTATATGAGTGTTTTCTGTTATAATTTTTGCTGTTAATTGCTAGGGTCATGGTGTCATGGTCTGATAGAATGAATGGAATAATATCTATTTTTTATATTTGCTGAGATTTTCTTTGTGAACTAGAATATGTTCTATTTTGGAGAAGGATCCATGTGGTGCTGAGAAGGTATACTGAGTCAATTTGGGGTGGAATATTCTATAGATGTTGATTAAGTCATTTGGTTTATGTACTTGTTTAGACTGGAGCTCTCTTTATTGTTTTTTTGCTTTGATGATCTGTCTGTTGGTGATAGAGGAGTATTAAAGTCTCCCAGTATTATTGTGTTGAGTTCCACAAGTGGTTTAATGTCATGGAGTAATTTTTCCACATAGTTGGGAGCATTGTTGTTTGGAGAGTTTATATTTACTATGGTTATATTTTGTTGTTGTATTGTTTCCTTTACTAGGATGTAGTGGCCTTCTTTATCTCTTCTGATTAATTTATGTTTGAAATTTACTTTGTCTGATATAAGTATTGTAACTCCAGCTTGCTTTCTTGGGCTATAAGTCTGGTAGATTTTTTTCCATCCTTTTATCTTCAATCTGTGGATGTCATTGGTTGTAAGGTGGGTCTCCTGTAAGCAGTATATAGTTGGATTTTGTTTTTTGATCCAATCTGCTAATATGTGTCTTTTGATTGGTGCACACTGAGACCATTTATACTCAGTGTTAGGATAGTTATGTGGTTGTTATTCATAAACATCGTGTTCTAGTAGTGAGTTCTGTACTTTCCTGGTTTTCATATCATGCACGTTTATTGAATTCCTGTTTGTTGATTTTGAAGATTGTTTGCTTATTCTTCTATCTGGAGTTTATCTTTGAGGATTCTTTGTAATGCTAGTTTTCTATTCATGAATGCTGTAAGTTTGATCTGATCATGAAAAGTTTTTATTTCCTCATCAAATTTGAAGCTGTGTTTTTTCTGGGTATAGTATTGTTGGCTACAGCTTGTGATCATCCAGACACTGAAAGCTCTCCTTCCAGGATCTTCTTGCTTCTAGAGTCTGAGCTGAAAAGTCAGAGGTGATCCTTATTTGTTTGCCTCTGTAAGTGATTTGGCATTTCTCTCTTGCAGCTTTTAATATTCTTTCCTTGATTTCCTTGTTATACATTTTGAATATGACATGTCTTGGAGAGCTTCTCATTTGATTAGGCCTGTTGAGTATCCTGTATGCTTCCTGGATGTGCATATCTGACTCTATTCTAATATAGAGAAGATTTTCTTTAACTATTTCATTGAGAATGTTCTTTATGCCATTCATTCCTATTTCAATTTCTTCTTGTATCCCTAATATTCTTAGGTTGCTTCCTCTGATTTTATCCCAGACATTTTGAAAATTCTGTTTGTGTTCTGTGAGTTTTGTTTTTTAATCCATGCCCTCAAGCTTCTTCATCCTGTCCTCATTGTCAAAAGTTCTTTCTTCAAGAGCTGAGGTCCTGGGGGCTGGAGCGGTGGCTCAGCAGTTACAGTGCTTACCTGGCATGTGCAAGTACATGGGCTCAAACCCCAGCACCCACATACACAACAAAATATCAGAGCAATGAAAGCCACGTGAAAAACTCAATAAAAACTGATTTTTTTTCTCTCCGTTTCTCTCTCTCGCTGACCTCTCTTTTTTAAAAAAAAAAAAAAAGAGCAGAGGTCCTGTTTTCTATAGAGGTTAGCCTATTATTAAGTTCTTCCATCATTCCTCTGATATGACTGCAGATTTTAGCTCTTTACTTCCTTTTTCCAATATGTCAGTTTCTTTGATAATAGAGTTTTTATCTCTTGAGTTTTTTTACTTAGTCCCTTCATTAAATCTTCTTTTAGTTCATTGTCCCTTTTAGTAATTAGATCACTGATAATTTTTTTCCTAGGTTTTCATCCTGTTCCCTGTCCATGGGTTCCTTGGTAGAGGAGTTGTGGGTTTGAGTTGAATCTTTTCTAGTTTAATTTCTCATCTTTGAAACGCTTCTTCTGGACCTGTGAATTGAGGTTCCCTGTGTGGAAGTAAGGCAAGTCTTCAGGTGGTAGGTTAAAGGGTTGGGTCAGACATCACCTCTCAGATGACCCTCTTCCAGAAAGCTGCTTCTGCCTGGAGCCTCATTTTGCTGCACCTTCTGGATCTAGGTTTCAGAACTCAGATCTGGATCCTGGAGGGGTTGCAGGAGAGCCCACTAGGTTGTTGAAACTCAGAGATTCTTAGCTGGGTCCCAGGGTTCCAGAGATCCAAGGCAGGACAGCATATGCCTGCCTACGTACTGTGCTGTGACCGTGGATCATTGGTGGTCGTATCGGGTCCAATATAACTGGACCTGATGGGTATGCACAATGGCTGGGCAGGGTCTGGGTGCGGGGTCCTCAGGATGTCCAGCATGCCTGCCAAGGCCAGGTGTTACAGCAGGGCAAGTTCCAAGTAGGAGTCCTCAGGCATGTCCTGTGTGCCTGCCAGGACTAGGATTAGAGGCTGGGGCTTGAGCTGGCAGGGTTCCTTGTGAGTGTCCTAGGCACCTGCTGGGGCCAGAGGCCTGGGCAGCAGAGGGTGGGGTCCCATCATAGGTTCCTCAGGGGAGAGGCCCTATTTTTAATCACAAGCACTGAAAAGAAGGAAGGAAGAGAGGAAAGAAAGCTGCCAAACCACATCATGTGATGGACCAATACTGTCCATGTCATTATAAGCATATGCTATGATGTTTGCAAAATGATGAAATTCCCTAACAACGTATTTCTCCGAGTGTGCCCTGGTTGTTAAATGACATGTGGCTATATTAGTTTTCTGTGGCTGTTATAACAAAGAACCACAAGTAGGTGGCATGGAACGGTAGGAATTTATTCTCTCACTGTTCTGGAGACCAGATGTCTGAGTTCAAAGCATTGGCAGGATCATGCTCCCTCTGAAGGTGTGGGGAAGGTCTGCTCCAAGCTTCTCCCTAAGGAGGTAGCTCCTGGCTTGTGCAGAAGAGTGCCAGCCTGCACAAGGTCTCTCCTTGTGTATGGTCTGTGTCCAAATTTCCCCTTTTAAAGGACACAATTATATTGTGTTAGCCCCCCCACCCCCACTCCAGTGTATCCTTGTCCTAACTCATTCCATCTGCAATGACCCTATTCCAAATAAGGTCCCTTCACAGGTGCTGAGGGCTGTGATGTCAACCTACACCTCTGGGTGGAGGGACACAATATAGTCCATCACTCTGCTGACTGTGGGAACCATTTGTAGAGGGGTACTTGGGGTTTGACCTGGGGTAATTTACCACTGAGCTAAATCCCCAACACTTTTTATTTTTTGAGGGCCTTGATATATTGAGGCTACAACCCTCCTGCCTCAGCCTCCCAAATGGCTGGGATTACAAGTGTGGACTGTCCCCAGTGCAATTGTTTTTATTTCAGAAAACATTTCTAAAAGAAATAATTAATCCCCTCTGCAGCACAGTGAAGGGAGTCTTGGCATTTGATAATGCCCACTGTCCTGAATTGTGGGTTTCTAGCATTCTAAGGTCTGAGGATGGGACAGGAGGGATTGAAGATGTTGGGGGCAGAACCAAAGCCATAAAGGCTGCAGATTGTCCCTGAGAAGCCCCAGAAACGGGCCTGTCTCTAGAATCAGGTGCATTAACCACATCGCCTAGTGGAGTAGGTGACCTCCCATGTTGGCAGTCAGCACCTCTCCTCTTTGGACACAGCTTCTTGCTTCTGAGGCAGAGATGAGAGATGGGATATGCCTGATCAGGTTGTGTGGGGAAGTGAAAAAGGCTGAGTAATGACCCCAGAGATATCAAGTCCTATTTCCTGAAACCTATACATATTTGGAAAGAAAGTCTTTGCAGATGTGATATTCCCTTAAAATAGGAAGATCATAATCCTGGATTGCCTGGTGGGCAATCACATGTATCCTTAGAAGAGGGAGGCAGGAGATTGACACACAACGTGGGAAGGCAAGGTGAATCAGAGGCAGAGCCACAAGCCAGGGAAAGCTGACAGCCATGTGGCAGAGCCACCAGTAGAGTCACAAAGCAGATTTTCCTCTGGAGACTTGGCTTCGGCAGTGATGCTGATTTCAGAGTTCTAGTCCCTCTAAACTTCTGTTGTTTGAAGCACCCTGTTAGTGATCATTTTTTTCCCAGTGGCTCCAGGGGACTAACAGAGAGCTAAGTGGGACCACCTCAGCACAGGGGGAGCCTGCTGAAGGCATGGTGCTGTAGTGAGCCAAAACCAACCTGAGCAGCACCTGCTAGGGTAGCTGACCTCCTGGCAGCTGGGATCCAGAAACCTGGAGGCCAGAAGAGCCTCTCAAGTAGGTTGACGAAGGCCAGCAGCACCACACCTGGACTCCCATGAGCCCCAGACTCTCTTGCCTTCGTGGACCTGTTCCTCTGTGCAAAGATCTTAAGCATTCTTCCTCACAAGCATTAGGATGGCTACTATCAAAGCAACCACACTGAACCAAACTAAACCCAACCCTGGTGCTGAAGAGGGTGCGGTGACATTGGAACATTTGTCTACTACTAGTGGGAATGGAAAGGGAAAGCAGAATGCAGGTCCTTCAAAATGTTTTTAGGAATTACCTAATCACCATAGAACCATTTCTGGCCCTTATGCTCCAAAGAACTCCTAGCAGGGACTCCAAGAGGCATTTGTGCATCCATGTTCTTAGTGGCCTTGTTTACAAAGGTGGAAGTCACAGATGGATGAATAAAAAAGCTGTGGTTTTCCCAGACAATGGGGTGCTATTCAGTCTCAAAGAGGGAGGAGATTCTGACATGTGTTACGGGTGTGGGTGGACCTTGAGGACCTCATGCCACATGAAATAGACCAGTCACAGGGATACTGCATGGTTTCGCTTACAGGAGACCCCTAGAGTGATCGAATTCGTGAAGACAGAAAGCAGAATGGAAACCTCCAGGGGCCAGGGGAAGAGGAACGGGGTATTAGTGTTCAGTGGGTGCGAGATTAATAGAGCTGCAGAGACTGACTGGGTGACAATGTAAATGTAGTTAATATAACTGAATTATGCACTTAAAAACAGTTAAGATGGTACATTTTATATATGTTTTAATATACTAAAAACTTTAAAGTATTAAACATTTTTTTTTAAATTTTAAAGTATTAAAAGTTCCTTCCTTTCCCCTAATTCCGAAAGAGAGTTAAGCATTATGGGAGGCCCTGGATGGTATTGTTGGCCTGTTTCTATACCTGTCTTGCCTGTCGGTGACATCTGCCCTGTGGGACAGTGACCGTTTGCAGGAGGCCTGGCCTTGCTGAGACAAGGGCACCTAGGCAGTGTTGGACGCTGTGTGGAGCCATCTGAGATAAGGCTGCTTCAGAACCACACTGCTGGCCCCCCAGCCTGCCCTTTGCTCCTGCGGCTCGTGGGGCTTTGCTCTGGAGCTGTTCCGCTGTGCTGTCCAACATGTGCAGCAGTAGCCCCTCACTAAACGATGCTTCTAGAAATAAGGTTTGAGGAAGGTCATGCTCTCCTCCCATCTGAGCTCCCCACCCCTTCCTCCCACTTTCAGAAGCACCAACTAAGTGGAGGGGGGAGAGAGGGTCTCCAAAAATAAGAGATCAGTGTGCAAAATTAAAAGTTCTTCCTTGAGCAACTTGCCCGAGGATCTGTCTGCTGCTCCTGATCCTCCCTGTTGGGAACAAGGACAAAGCTCTACCTAGAAACAGAAGACAAAGGGTGTGGGGGTGGATCGTCCTTAAAGAAAAGCGGGATGGTAAAACACTGTGTCCTCATATGTCCCTGTTCTGGTCTCTAAAACCTAGCCTGGTGAAGGAAAACGCAAGGGCAAGCCTGGGCCAGAGCGCCCAGATACGGGTCGTCTCCAAGGTCCTGACTGTCTCCGGTCATGCTGGGAGCTGGGGTAGGCTAGCAGTATCTGTTTTTTGTACAGCGACTTTCTTGCATGTACACGGGGACAGTTACTCCTTGGGAGGCTGGTCATACAAACCAACAAAGCAAGCGAATGCTAATAATGTCACTGCTTCTGCAGCCTGAGGTATAAAACACATCCCTGAGTGGGACAGGCGCAGAACTTAAGGCACCGTGGAAGGGATTCGGCTGCCGCTGGACTGAACACGGTGAGGGACAGGGGGTGCTTTGTTGCTTTGTAGCTTGGAAAGCCGCCGAAGCCGCCGTGAGGGGTGGAGATGCTGTCAGCCTGTAGCCACTAAACTTCTGGAGCAGTCTCTGATCTCTGAGCACTGTGTCTGGGCATTCTCTTTGGCCAGTCCACAACCTACCCCACTGCACAGGCACAGCTGGGTTGCTGACCTAAGGGGGAGGGGATCCAACCCCCTGGAGATGCTGAAAGTCCAATTGTAGCTTCTTTTGAGGGTGTTTTACTTCTGAGACAAATACACACAAATACACTGAACTACAGCAAGGAACTAATAAGCAAAATGAGGTAAATTAACATAAAAGAGCAATTCACAATCGGCCTCCATCTCCCAATGCGGTGTAAGTACAAAGGCCCCAGGTTATAGCATTCACTCTGAATTTGTTGCTCCATAAGAATAACCTATATGAGGCTCGAATAATTGAAAACTCCCAATTATGGTTCCGACGTGTGGTTCCCCCGCCTCTGGTGAGTGACGTTCCAGACAGTCTTGCTCACTCCGACTCAAAGCAAGGGGGACATGCCACCCCTCCTGCCTTTCTTCCTGAACAAAAGCCGCGGTGGCTTTGTCAGGTCCCATTTGGAAACACAATATCAATCTTGCCTTATCCATATTATTGATGGGTTGCGGGTATTCTACTGTAATTATGTCAAAAATGAAATATTTCAAAATGTGATTGGCAGGCTGATTACAATAATGCATGTGATTAGACCCAGGGCTTGCTTGTGCAACCAGAGAGAATGTCAGTGGCAATTAACTGTTTTCTTTAAAGTTTGCCAAGATTTCTCTTATTTTTCAGTGTGTCGTTGTAAAATAGCCCACTGAGGCACCTGGTGGTAGGCGTCTTTCGTATTCTTCCTTGGAGGAGCCAATGGGATTGGAGGCAGGGATAAAAGAATCTTCAACGGCCAGGTGAACTTCCCAGCTTGCCAGGACAAAGGTCATTGGGATTGTGTGTGTGTGTGTGTGAGTCTCCCTTCGTCTTGACCTCTCTTGGCATACCTCTTTCATTTAATTCGTTCCCCATTGCCTCAATTCAAAATCTTTGGCTCAGATGCCAAACTGGTTGACATTCTGTATCATGGTTGCCCACGCTGGCCCATGGCACTGGCCGCAGATGGGCAGACTTGCTGATTGGGTCCAAATCCAAACTTCAAAGAACAGGTGGGGTGGTCATAGCTTTCTACAGGAGCTGAGTGTACACTCAAAACTACCTTGAGGACCCAAGGCTCCAGGAATGGGCCTCCCAAGCCATATATTGAGGTGCTTCAGAATGTGCTTGCGTTTGGAGATAAGGGCCTTTACAGAGACGACCAAGTTAAAATGAGGCCATTAGGTTGTGACCGAGTCTTAGATTGGGATGCAGAATGGGCTGGGCTGGGCTCCAGTTCTGCTCTCATTTCAGTTCTATGATCAATTTCAGAGAATGGAGGCACCACTCCTGTGTTCCCGTCAATAAATTGTGGCCTTCTCTGTCCCATGGAGTTCATAACGAGCTGTGAAGGCACAGAAGGCCTCGCTGACCTATCCCAACACCCTCAGCTGCTCTTCTGTTCTTGAGAATCTCTGTGGAGATTGTCCAAGTCCTGCCTTTGTGAGTTCTGTCCTTAGGTAGGAAAGTGTGAGCGAGAAGATCCCCGAGGTGACACGTAACAGTGGTGTTTATAGATCCGAGGATGGCAAACTTGTCCCTTTCAGTCCTGGAGGGACCTCAGTCCCAGATGCCACATCTCTGAAGCCCTCCAGACCTACAAGTTGGGTGAGGAGCAACCTCCTGGAGTATTGTTCATCTTGAACCTGGCGTGTCTTGTTGAGCATTGGTTTGCTTGGGCTGCTGCTTCAAAGAGCCAGAGACGGGGGCCTGAACAGCAGTGTCTTCTCACAGAGCTCTGGGGCTGGCAGAGCGAGATCAGGGTGTCACAGGTTGGTTTCCTTTGAGCCACTCTCTAGCTTGCAGATGGCATCTTCACATGGTCACACGGTCATTCCTCCACGTGTATCTGTGTCCTAGTCTCCTCTCCCTGTGAGGACACAGTCATTTTGGATTAGGGACCAACCTAATGTGCTCATTTTAACTTAGTCGCCTCTGTAAAGGGCCTGTTCTGAGAAATGCAGGTCAGGGCTTCAACATATGGCTTTGAGGAGAACAAGGCGTCTACACCACTTTGTGATGAGCTTCTCTCAGTGCCAGGAGAGGCTCTCATAGTCATCCCTGTGTAGGGGCTCGAGGGAGGCTTGCTTGGCAAGCAGATGAGCCTCTGTGTTAGCTCCCTAGGGTTGAAAGCCTTAAACAGCAGAAAAATCGTCTCACAGGCTGGGAGGCTGGAGTCCGAGATCAAGGTGTGTGCCCGGCCACACTGTCTGAAGGTGTGACACAGGGTCCTTCCGGGCCTCTCTGAGCATCTGGCAGCTCCTTGGCTTGTGGCAGCAGAGCGCCCGTCTCTATATGGTGTCCTTCTTGCGTGTGTGTGTTTATGTGTTCAACTTGCTCCTTTTGGGGCTGGAACGGTGGCTCAGTGGTTACGGCGGTTGTCCGGCAAGTGCGAGGATGCAAGTTCAAACCCCAGCACCAGGTACACTGCAAGATCTCGGAGCAATGAAAGCCGCATGAAAAACTAAAAATAAAAATTGTTTCTCTCTTTCTCTCTCTCTCGCTGACACTCTTTCCTTTGAAAACAAACAAACAAACAAACAAAAAACTTTCTCCTTTTAATAAAGATACCTGTCAGATTGGATTCAGGGCCCACTCGGTAAGACTCCATCTAAACAATTGTATCTACAGTCACAATAAAGCAGTGTGGTTAGGACTTTAGCATCTGAACTGGGGCAGGCACTATTCAATCTGTAACAGCCCTTTAGCTCCTTCTGCTGGACTTGGCAGACACTTGTCAGGTTTAATACCCTCCAGGACAGATGAAGCCTGTTGAGTTACGGAGACAGGAAGGTTCAGAGCCAGGATCTGAGCACAGCTATCTGATCCGAGGGCACGGCTCAGGCCCATCCGAAAGTGGCCTGGTGAGAATGCTCTCTGTTGGGCCTGTCCTGCGTCCCCTTCTCCTTTCTGCAGAAAGGCCTCCGTTTCCAAGTCCCCTCTCAAGCTCCCCACTCCTAGCAGAGGTAAAGGTCAGCTTGTGCTTTCCCTTTGGCTACCGGAGGCAGACTTTGAGTCTGGGGGCGGGGGATGAGTCTGAGAGCTCCCAGAGATGCCTTCCTTGAAAGCCGGCTTTGCTGGTTTTGCTGTGGTGGCTTTGATTTGACCCAGGAACTTAAGACACCACTGCAGAGATTGTCCTGCATGGGAACGAAAACACCAACTGACGAGTCATTGTGTGGCTCCTGGAATTGTATTCAAGTCTCATTAATCAATGAAGCCCCTGTACTAATAAGGTTCTGCATATTGATTCTCTGTTTTCTCCTGGGTCATTGCCTCCAAGAACTCAGAATTGTGGCCATGAAGTGACACCAGCCAGGGCAGAGGGCAGGTGACAGTACACTATGAAGTTGGAAATAGGTCTGGGAAGTGTGAGTGTACTCTCACGATTTCCTATCTTTCCACAGGATTTAAACATTTTTAATTGCATGAAGTACAGGTGACAACAGTTTGTCATCTTCACTATGTCTGAGTGTTCGACTTAGTTGCATTCTGTACAATCACATTGTGTGACCGCCATCACTGTCCGTCCCCAGAACGCTTCTCCCCAAACACGTGCTCTGCAGCCATGAAATGCTAACTTTTTTTCATATGTGTTTTGGTTGGTGTTTTCATTGCTGTGACCAAAAGACCTGACAAAAACAATTAGAGGAGGAGAAGTTCATTTGGCTCTCAGATTCAGAGGTCTTGGTCTGTAGAAAGCTGGCTCCATATCTCTGAGGAGGTGAGGCTGAGCATCGCGGTGGAGGAGAGCAGCTCAGGACATGGCATAAGGCAGCAGACAGAGCTCTGCTGACCAGGGACAAAATATAAACCCTGAAGGCACAACCCCAGTGTCCCACCTCCTTCAGCCACATCCTGCTGTATCAGCAGATTAATCTACTGATTAGGCTGAAATCTAATCAGTTTGCCTCTGAATCTTCTTGCGTGGTCTCACACATGAGCTTTTGGGGGACACCTCGTATCTAAACCATGATTCAGGGTGCTTTTATTAGATCCAGTACCTTGGGTTCGCCAAGTGTTCTGTTTGTCTCTCATGGTGTTACAACCATCCCCAAAACCAGGGGCATAAAACAAGAATGCCATTTTATTATCTGCTCAGGGGTGTGGGCTGGGCATCTGAGCTGTGCTGCACAATGGTTGGGCCTCAAGGAGGATGACGGACATGTAGAGAAGCCTGTCCACTCCCCTGGAGATGGATCACTAGACCTGGGCTCTGGCTGGCTGCCTGCTGGGGTTCTTCAGTTCTTCTCCACGTTGTGGTCACCGAGACTGTGTTCCCCAAGTTGGCATTTGCACTGATGTGTCTGAGGCCTGGGTTGGGACAGCCGGGACAGTGGGGGCTGTTGGCCAGCCCTCTTTCAACACACTTCCCTCCACATGGCTAGCTTAAGCCTCCTTGCATGGCGGGCTCTGGAATGGGACAGCAGGTTCCCCATGGGGTGTCTTTCAGGAAAGCCAGGTAGAGATTGCAAGGGTGTCTGCCCTAGGCTTGGAAGTCACACAGAGACTCTTCTTGGCTTAGAAAATCACTAAGGCCAGCCCAGACCAAAGGAGGTTGAGAAGAAATCTGTAGCCATCGTAGACCTGCAAAGCACATCCTGCTATTAACCACCATCGGTTATTCCAGCTGGTTTCTCCAGCCGACACCAAAGAGGCTGAGGACGGCTGCCCTTAGCCACAGATCTAGCCATGTCACCCCTAGCTCACACCATGGCATGTGTGCATACGCACACACACACTTCCAGCTCTCAGTGGTCTTGGAGCCCCCTTGGCATGCAAGGTTTAAGAAATTCTTCATGGTCTGACCCTTCCTTACCTTTCCATGCCTCTCTCCTCCTCCCCTATTCTCCGATTTAATCTAATTATGGTTCTTCAGGTGTGCTACTTCCACTGGCTCCTCCCTTCGTTGTTTCCTGGGCCAGCAGCCCCATCTTTCTAAGAAGACTTCTTTCTGCCCACCCTGTCCCCCAAGGTGCGCTTTTATCTGCAGATCTTTCCACTTGCGTTCATGTGTCTACTTCCCCTTTAGACAACGAATTCTGTGAAGCCAGGCACCATATTCCTGCAGTGGTTTTCCTTGCTGACACAGACGTGGAATGCATTTGATGAAAGTGGATTGTATGCAGGCATGCATGAAAGAATCATTTTGGAACAGTGAGTGGTGTGGCCCTTGCTGGCTTACCCAAATGGACGCAGATGACCTGGGAGCAGTAAGAGGAGTAAGAAACTCCAGGTGAGTTTCTGGGATCTTGCAGCTTCGTTCCCTCAGGCGTGCTCTGCCTTCCTTTAGCACTGTGGAGAGGTGATTGGCGTTGCTTGCGGGGAGGCTGTTCTAGGTGAAATAAGTTTGAGAAGTCTAAGGTTAAACAAATCAATTCCCCCTTTGATCGTCAGCATTAAATATGGTGATAGGGAAACCTGGCAGAAAGCACAAGATGTAATCTTCCTGGCTTTACTTCACTTTGGAACTCTGGTAGGACCACTGGTCCCTGAGAATGTTGTTTGATCACCATGGTTTCTCATTGCTGCTTTGCTATAGACACATTCACAGGACAGTCCTGTCTACACTCGTTGCCTCAGCAGTGTACCACATGTGCCTGGTCCCCAGCTATGGACAAAGGGTGGGTCAATGACCAGGAGATGCTAATCAGATCCTCTTTTCCATGGCAAGTGCCTGAGTCTCATGGAGTCAAGGTTGCAGGTAGACATGTGTCCCACTCACAACTTGAACGACTTTAAAATCTGTGACATATATTCAAGTGCCCCTTTAGAAGGAAGAGAATGGGGGCTGGAGCGGTGGCTCAGTGGTTGTGGCACTTTCCTAGCATATGCAAGTGCATGAGTTCAAACCCCAGCACCACATACACAACAATGTCTCGGAGCAGCAAAAGTCACATGAAAAACTAAATAAAAAAATTTTTAAAAAAGCAGGAAGAGAATGAGGTTTACAGAGATCAGTGGTCTCCTGGCTCTAGGTATAGGGCTCTTCCCATTCTGCCACTGCTCTCAGTGGACCTGAATCCATCAGTTCTTGAAGAGGTATGACAATCAGGCCCAGGGAACCTGTGCTCACCAAGCTCCCATATGTATCAGACTTTTCAGCCACTGTAATTAACTGATCCCTCTCAAGAACACTGGGTGCTGGTACTATTAAACTATTTCACAGATGAGGTGGTCTGGCTGAGGAGGACACTGGGAGCAGTAAAGGAGTTAGAATTAAGTTCATGCGCTTTCTGAATGGCTCAAATGTCTTGTAGGGTGCTGTGCGTACAGAAGGCTTCTTAGTCCATTCAGAATGCCTGGGTACCTGCAAATGAGCACACAGACGGTACAGCCCTCCAAAGTGCATCTTCTTCACCCACTGGAGATCCAACCCCATCCAGGGATTTGCTACTGCATGGGCTGCTTCCAGAGCGGCCTTCGGGGAAAAAGGATCAATGGCAAAATTGGAAGATCCAGCAAGGCTTTTGCAGTAAAAGCTTTTTATGCCTCTTGTTCAAAGCGTTTAAGTGCCTTTTAGATCACAGATTGAACCATCGACATTATAAAGTGGAACCTTTTAATACCAAAATACACTTCCAGGGTAAAATTCCATTATGGGAAAAAGCATCTTGCAGCACCAGCTAGATAATAATTCTCTCCTGGGTAATAGGAAATATGAAATGTCTGATGATAAACAGAGTTTCTCAGTATTGTAATAAGATACCTCCCACTGGTGTGTGTGTGTGTGTGTGTGTGCGCGTGTGCGTGTGTGGTGCACACAGCAAGTCACTTCCCATCTGTGGTCACCAGTTTCTTCATCTGTAAACAGTGGGAAATACACTTGATGAGCTTTGGGGTGCTTTCTGCCATCAGATTACAGGGAAAAGCTAGGCTTCTACTCTAGGATTCTGTGTCCTCATCCTTAAAATGAGTGCTTTTGTATCAATCAGGAAACTCTGAGTTGAAGTGATAACTTGAAGTGGTTTAAGTGACAGGGAAAACACCTGACTCTACTGGCTTACAGCTCAGGCAGCTAAAAACCTCAGGAGCACCAGCATTCTCAATTTAAGCAAGGTCGCACCTAGATGCTTCGACAAGGTCAGTGCTCCCAGGGCTTGGTTTCCTTCTGCCCTTGAAGCTATAGTGGGCCCGGCTGCCGTCTGTGCTGCCTGGAAATTCTCACTGCTTTGCAAAGCCAGGCGAAGGGAACTTCTTTCTCCCAGTATTCCCAGCAAAATCCTCTCATCCTCTTCAGGCTGCAAGCTGCACTGATTGGCTAAGCCCTTGCTCACGTGCTCACCCCAGGGCAGAAGTGGTCAGCTGCTTTCAACTGCAGGTCAAAGCCATGGCTGATGGGCGCACTGAGACGGTGGGGGTGCTGCTGATAGAGGGGGAGAGGTGCTAGGCAAAGAAACAGCACCGGTCCATCTGAGGTCACTCTGCCTCCAGCTCTGAGGCTTGTGTAGCTCTGGAAGCTTAAGAGTGATAAACACTCAGCACTTTTGAGCTTAGTAAATCCAAACTCTGCTTAAAGTTGAGGCAACAGAGGCCCACAGGGGGAAAGCGACTTGTGTAAGGTTACTGGAGTCTTCCTTAGCAGGTCTCTTACACTCAACAGTGTGCTCTTTAAGGCTCCTCTGAACCTGTAGTCCTGGCGGCCTCCTGGGGAGGCTTGGCCTGAGGAAGCCTCAGGGGAGTCTGGCTGAGGCCTTGCTATTTAAACTTGCTTCCGTTGATGTCAGCCTTTTGGCTGAGGATCTTCCAATTGAGGATCTTCTAAGTTGGCTGATGCTTTCCGAGTTTCCTGATGTGGAGTCAGGACTTCCCTGATTAGGACACTGATTTGCTGTGACCTGTTGGTCAAGTCACTTCACCTCCCGTATATCCGTTTCTCAATTTGGAAGTGTCCCTTTGTATCAAAGCAGCTCCTTATTGCCCTCCCCACAGGTATATCATGAGTCTCTCTTGTTCTAACAGGTGATGGAATACCCTCTTCTACAGTCTGGGTCGCCAGGAAGGCTTGGGGTAACCTCTCTCAAGTAGTGTTGGTATTTTAACAAATGAATTTGGAGAATACAGTAGCTCTGTAATAATGGGAATGTTTCAGGCAGCAACAGATGGCCATATCCCTGGATTTGAAGAAGACATGCCTGGGTTCAAGCCATCCCTGGATTCGGAGAGGACACGCCGGGGTTCAAGCCTCGATTCCTGCATGTGCATGACCTTGAGTGCTGATTTAACCTCTTTGGGCCTCTGATTGCTTTGGACAGTGGGGACCTATCAGAGCAGTTGTGAGGATAAAATGATACCCACCACTGTCCTGGGGCCAGAGCAGTCTCCAATGGGGGAGAATAGGAAGCAGCAGGAGACACACGCAGCAACACCTGGGGGCAGGGGCAGGTGACCTCAGCATAGACTCTTCTTTGATCATCAAAGGAAATTACAGCGGAATCCACCATTGCTGCCGAGCAGGTTTGGAGTGTTCCCTATAAAGATGTGTCCTCCTTCTAATTCCAGGTTTCTGTGAGTGGGTTTTTGTTTGAACATAAGGTCATGGTGTTGTTAAGGAGCCTGGGTTGAGCTCACCCTTGATTTAGAGTGAACCCTGAACAGGGAAAGGGAGGGGAGATTTGAGACACACAGGGAAGGCGACGTGAAGACAGAGCAGAATTGAGAGGATGCAGCCCCCGGCCAAGGAATGCTAGGATCCTGCAATGCTGCAAGTGGCAGGAAGCCCCCTCCCCTGGAGCCTCCCTGGGGAGCCCAGCTCTGGGGCACCTTGGGTCCTCAGAGGGTTTCTGGTGTTGTAGGTCACCCAGTTTATGTGATTCCTTGCAGGAAACTAATGCAACTGCCGGCCAACTTTAAGATAAAACAGGAACTTTCCAAGTTCTGCAGCACAGACTCCAACTGCCTTTGTGGGTACAGAAAAATTCTTATCTCTGCCTTTCTCTCCCTGCTCTCCCTTCCCCAATCCACTCTCAGCATGGGCCCTACCTTGATGTTCAGTCTGATTACCCGTGGAAATTTCTCCTACTGAGCTGATTAATCACAATACTGAGTCATTCATATCACACTTCCAAATTCCTAATCTTGCTTAAAAATAGTCGGTAACAGATACACACAAATAAACCCAGCTACACACCAGGGTGATCACTGGTGATTTAATTCGCTCCAGGATCACAAGGGGATGACATCAGATGGCAGGAACGCATTTTTAATGATGCGTTTTTCCTAATAGAAAGGATAATAATAAGGGTATCCACACTCGGGCTTCGGCAAGTGAGCCATGCCAAGTGTTCATGGTATTCACCCCGCAGATATTTAGCAGGTGTGCATCGTGTGCCAGGCACCGTCCAGGGCTCTTGCCTGTGAATCTTCAGTTAGCGCGGAGGACAAAGAACTGCATATGTGATCGCATTTGGATGTTGAATTTGGTAGTGAGTTCTGAGGGTGGTGGTGAGGGCCTGGGTGATGGCATCCACAGCCCCACACCTCTGCCTACCATGAGCTCCTTGACATCACCAGGCTTCTGTTTCTTAAAATTTGAATGCGGCCTTTTCACCAAGATCGTGGTTTTATTTTTGAGTTTTCAGGGATAGCCCCAAATGCTTTTTCTTTTTCTTTTCTTTTTTTTTTAAGGAGGGACAGTGAGAGAGAGAGAGAATCAGTTTTATTTAGTTTCTCGTGTTGCATTCCTTGCTCTGACACTTCATTGTGTACATGGTGCTAGGGTTCGAACCCACATACTGGTGCATGCCAGACAAGCGCCGTAACCACTGAGCCATTGCTCTACGCCCCCCCCCCCGAATGCTTATTAAGCTCCTCTAACCCCCACTCCAAACTCAGCCTCCCTTGCAGTGGGCAGCAGCCAAAACCTGGGCTGAGTTTTTTCAGCCTTCCAGTTGCTGTTTTCCCCTTGGACTCCTTGAAAGCTTGCTCTTACATGTGTAATTCATTAATCAACTGAGTATCTGGGGAACATTGTCATCTGGTTTTTTTTTTAAACCTAATTTCACAGGATATAAAATTCTAGATGGCTTTTTTCCCCTTTCGATGCTTTCAATGTCTCAGCATACTCTCTTTCTTGCAAGGTTTGGGAACAGAAGTTGGTTGTAATGCTCCTATTTGCTTGTTGGCAGGTAAGGTGTGTTTGTCTCCTGGCTTCTTTCAAGAGTTGTTGTTTATCTTTGGTTTTGGTAGTTTGAGTTTGATAAACTGTTTGGATTTATGATTCACTTGTTGCTGTTGCTGCCGGTTGCTTTATCCTGCCTGGTGCTCTCAGAGTTCCTGGGTTCAGTCTGATTTCCTCCTACTCTGCATTCACTGGGGAAGTTGACCTGTCTGTTCTCGTGGACTGTGCATTCCCTTTGGAGGCCGGAGACTGCCGAGTTTCTGTCCACATCTTCTGAACTCTGTAAGTTTGAACACGAACATCCAAGCATGAGGAACCTCGAAGAGTTGGAGGCAAAGAAGTGTTAGTAAAAGACACTGCAAAGGAGGTTTCACAGAGGGAAGGAGAACGAGGGCAGAGCAGTGTTAGAGAAGAAAGAGCTTCAAGAAGAAAAGAATGGTCAACCGTGGTGGCTGCTCCAGGAGGCCAGGTAGGTGAGAACTGAGCTGCAGGAGTTGTGGCCAGTGCCATGGGGTCACCAGGGACCTTGGCTAGAGTTCTGTGGGTGAAGGAGAGAGATGTGTTAGTAGATAGGGTCAAAGTATGGCAAGAGATGAAGTGAAGACATAGAGTAGTCCCCTTTACTCGTGGTTTAGCTTTCTCCAGTTTCACTTACTCATGGTCAATCACGTTCTGAAAATATAGACTAGAACATATCAGAATTAAACAATACATAAGTTTTAAATTGTGGGCTGTTCTGCATATTGTGATGAAATCTGTAGTCATCCTGCTCTGTTCCACGTAGGACATGAATCATCTCTTGGCCAGAGTATTCACACTGTATATGCTACCTGCCCAACACTACTGTGGCTCAAAGATCTCGGTTCATCTTCCTCCTGATGTATCATCAGAAGGTCCATAGTAGCTATGTGACAAGGCCTATCGCATTCCCCTCACTCCATCTCATCTCAACTCAGCTCCCATGATCACAAGGAGAAGATTGAGTATATCACTCTGGGTCTTACCAACTCGCCGAGTCACCTCTCCTTACCTGGGAGGAGTGGATAGGAAATGTGCTGGAATTCCTTTCCAACAGCTTTCCCTGTATGTGGAAACTGGAGGGTGGGAACAGAAAATCCTCTTAATGTGACCATCCCCTATACTATAACTATCAGTTTATATACATCCACCCCCGGGGCCTGCGAACTCTTCTGCACGGTGATCTTGTCTTATTCATCCGCATCCCAAGACCTGGCACTGAGTCTGGGGCATAACAGGAGCTCGGTAAATATCCGTTGAATAGTAAATGAACAAACTTCAAGCTAAACCAGCAGAGGCACCCGAAGAGTCTATGATATGTCTCCAAAATTCTTAAAGCTGTTTAGCAGATTTTAAACACCTGAGACTTACCTCTCTGTTAATCTAGGACCGATGACAATCGTGGGAAAGAATGATCAAGATCACAGATAATCCTTTAGTTTATATTTAAATTTCCAACCATAAATGTTACCTCAGTTAAATTGTGTTTTCTGCCTCTGTTGCAGGTGTTAGATTATGAAAATATTGGCTGAGTTCAGTTCCCTGGTGTGAAACGCAAGTCCTGGGGAACCCAGACGTACTTGTGAATTGCAACCTACGCTTCTTTTTATTAATGGTCACTAATGCTCTGCAATCAAGCCACACCTGCAAGAGGCCAAATAAAAATAGGCCTGTTTGCTCGAAATGAGTGCAGTTTATCAATTTGCTGATTATTCATTCTCTCATGGCATTAGTGAGAGATGTTTGTGCAGAAAAACAGAGAAAAATGCTCACTTAACCAATTTTAGTAGGCAGCGTGGAGGTATCAGGGCTTTGGAGTTGGTCTTGGGTAAAAAAATTGCACTTTGTCACTAACTAGCTATATCCACCCATTTTCTGTTACCAAAACAAAATATCTGAGGCTGAGTAGCTTACAAGGAAACGAAGTCTATTTAGGTCACAGTTTTGGAGGCTAAAAGTTCAAACAGCATGGTGCTATCAAGGCCCCCCTAGCTGCAACACTTTATGGCAGATGATATTGTATTGGTGGGAGCAGGAAGAGAGAAGAAGAGATCAATTACAAGACTGGAAGCCAGGGAGTGGTAAGAGGTCAGGCTCCCTCCTCCACAACAATTCTCTTGGAGAATTAACTCGGGGTCCATGGAAGCTCCATTAATCCCTCCCGGATGTGCTCCCGATGACCTAAGGACCTACCACTAGACTCTTACCTCCTGGTGGCCCCAGCACCTCTTAACGTCAGCATGCTGGGGGACCAAGCTTCCAGCACGTGAACCTTTGGGGGACAAAGCATAGCTCTAGTCAGATGCACAGTTAAAAGTGCGATTTCTCACATGCCAGCTAGTGGAACCTGTACCCACCTCTCAGAGTTGATGGTAAGAACCAAGCCAGCATCCTCCGAGGCCTCCCATAGTGCCAGAGCAACTCCCTTTCATTCCTGCCCCTTTTTGCTATTGTCCTAGGAATTCTGTCAAATAGTTTAACATTTTAGTAACTACAGCTGCTCCACATCTCTCCTCTGGCTCACACGTTCTTTCCTCCATGCTGAGGGACAGAGAAAGAGTACTCTTGGCCCGGTTCACAGACAGGATGCTGCAAAACGCTGGTGTGAGATGGAGATGGAATGGGGGTGGGGAGTGGGGCAGAGGCAGGAGAGGCTGGAGGAGCCAGCTCTAGGGTGTGGAGACAGAGGCCCGCACCGCTGCAGCTGAGGTTGGCATTGGCTAGGGCTGCCGTAACAAAATCCCGCAGATGGGAGCACTGACAAGATGGAGATTCATTTCCTCACCGTGCAGAAGGCTGCGAGGCCAAGGTTGAGGCTTCCACAGAGCTGTTTTCTCTGTCCCTGTGTCTTCAGGTGGGCTACCTCTGTGCAGGTCTGTGTCCTGGCCTCCTCTTGGCCTCACTCCCACTCCAGGCCTGGGAATCAGACCCAGGACCTTGAGCGTACTGCTGAGCTGTCCCCCAAGCCCCTGGTCCCCTCTTTCTGTAAGGGCATGGGTCATGATGACTTAGGGCAGACTTATACAATCTCGTTTAACTTAATCATCTCACCAAAGACTCTGTGTCCAAATGCTGTCATGTTCTGAGGCATTGGGGGTTGGGACTTCCACATGGGAACTTGGGGCAGGAGGTACGGCACAGTTTAGCACATAAGACTGCAGAATCAGCACCCAGGGAGAGCAAATCCCGAGTGCAGGAGACAAGAGAAGCCTCATACTCTGAGTCATGCCAACGCGTCCTACATGGGGTACCACCTTCAGCTCCAAGAAACTGGCAAGGGAGCTGGGGAGGGAGATGTGGTAATTCAGGTGAACAAGTCTAGCCTGGAACCCTGTCTTCCCAAAGAACCTTGGTTCGCAAGATTCTCCTGTCCCTGTACCTCTGCACACTTACTGCTGGGCTGTCACTCAGCAGTCACCTGGGATCAGATGGCAGATTGTTATAGAGCCGGGAGCATTCGCCCTGCTCTGTCACGCAATCTCATATTACCTCTGACACAGGGGAGGACCTAATCACTGATATTATATAGCTGATTTCACATCCTGGTTCCACTCCTTATTAGGGGAAGTTGCCTAAGATATTCAAGACTCAATTTCCTCATCTGTAAAATGGACTGATAGGGGTACCTCACCAATTGCCAGGAAGATCCAATGAGACACTACCTGCCAAGTACTTAGGACCATGCCTGGCACACAGTAACTGCAAAAATATAATAGTCATTATCATGTAAAAGTATTTTCTAATAGTTTATTGGTAGAGTACGGTTTGAGCTATAGCATGGTAGTGATGATGGTGATGTCTGGAAAAAAGAAAAAAATGCATTTCCATGCAGTAACTATATTTGGCAACAAGTCTTCTCTTATAATAAAAGGACATTATTTTGCTCAAAGCCCCTTTGAGTCTCATAATAATGCTTATATATAGTGCCTTTTGTCCTAGAATCTTGGAGCAGCCCTGAAATCAAAACATGACAAGAGTTGGATGGTTGCAAAAATAAAAGCAACCATTTGCTTTTGTTTTCGAAAAAAGCTCTCCTTCCTTTCCCAGTTTGCAACTTGGCAGCTGGATACGAACACGTATGTAGATTTGACTTGAGTCTACGTCTAGCCACTGACAATAAATGATGACAGCTGCTTGCAGCTTGGCTCCTGGAGACTGAGCGGTGTGAGAAGCACATCCTACGAGGTGCAGAAGGAGGGCAACAGGGGAGGGCAGAATGTCTGCTAAGCGTCCACAAAGAACCAAGGATTCTAATAGGCTATCTCATTTAATCCCAACAGCTACTCTCAGTTACTGATGAGGAGGGCCCCAGCAAGGTTAATGATTCACCCAAGACCACACAGCAAGTAAGGGGCAGAGGGGGGTTCCAGACACAGATTTCTCTCATTCACAAAACCCACATCCCATCCTACCATCACACTGCTTCTCTCCTTCCCTAAGAACATTTGTCTTCACTTTTAAAAAGTGTGAAGCAGGATGGAGGAGGAAAGGCCTGTGGGAGTCTGGGAGCAGCCGATCCAGTGTACAATGTGGGAAGTGGAACGATGTTGAGGGGGAGAGGATTTGTGGAAGCAAGGACCAGGTATCCTAGGATTTCATCCAATCTAAGGTATTTCCCATTATTTCATGCTACTAATAACAAAGTAATAAAACTACTGCAAAGTACAGTGGGAATGGATCGCAAGACTTTCCCTGGTTTTGGAGAGATTTAAATGTGAGAAGCTTAGACCTCAGAATTGATGACAGACTGCATTTATCTGGGTCAGCTTCTCTCCTGTGTCAAAGTTTACTGCAGGACACAGCACCCACTCTAAAGGACTTAATACAGGGAGTTAGGTACCTATAAAGTCACCGAAGGGCTGTACTAGCAGGACTGACTAGAACTGCACAGAGTCTCCGTGTTTCATCACATTTTCCAGCGTCAGCAGCTGTGATTGACATCCAGATGGATCTACAGCAATGTGACCTTGATCCAATCAGTTCACTGCTCTTCATCTGGACACTGGGATTATATTACCTACCTTGAAGGGTTACATGAGACAGTTTTCCAAGAACACAATAGGTTCTTATAAGAATCACAGTTACTAGAATCTGTGGACATGCCAGGCTCTCCTACAGGATTGTAAATGTATTAGGACACCATGCCTGGAACATGGTAGGTGCTCAAAAATAAAGGGGCTGGGGTAGGAGCAGGGACTAAGCAGACCTCTGAACACCTTCTGCTCCTCTCTCCTCTCTCGTTTCCCTTGGGTTGTTGTTGGACGGCTTTCCACTAGCAAGGACACCCTAATGGCTTTGTCCCAGATATATCAGAACTCTTCTCGGTGTGAGGAGGCAAACTGCTGGCTGCCCCGGGATGATCTTTCCCGTTCTGCAGAGGAGAATGAGGACAAGGACTCAAACTGATGCTCGGGTGGAACCAGCTTCCTGATGACTCTCTTGTTTGTTTGAACTTTACAGACTGAGTTTCCGCCATGGAGACCACACCAATCTCCTCGCTCTTTCCCAATGTGTCTTATTCTATATCTACTTCACCAGGACTTCATGCTGGGGCTGCTAGGGTCACAGAGCCTCCCAGAAGTAAAACCAGGCACTTCTAGGCCTGATCATGTGGCAAATCAATGCAGATTCCACATACAGATTTTAAGTTGGTCTTCCCTTGCTGGGCAGCTGGAAGATTTTTATTCACAGGGTCTAGCCCTCTTTTGAGTCACCCTGATCATCCTTGGTGATGTTTTAACTGGGAATCCCACTCCCCAGCTATGCCAGCATTCTGTACAAGTCTTTACCACTGTGCTGAAATGATTTTTTACAAGAATTGTCCTTAGTAACAGGAGGCTGTGGGTAAAGAGTCTATCAAACTCACACTTAGAAATAGAAGCAGGGGACTTGGTATTGTTTAAATTATTTGAGACACTTCTTTCCTCTAATCCTAGTGGTTTGGGAGGCTGAGGCAGGAGGTTCACAAGTTCAAAGCCAGTCATAGCAACTTGTCAAGGCCCTAAGCAACTTAGCAAGATCTTACCTCAAAATAAAACATAAGAAGGGCAGGGGATGTAGCTCAGTGGCTCAGTGCCCCTGGGTTCAATTCCTAGTACCAAAAAAAATGTGTGAAAAAGCACAACACCTAACATAGTATAGCCTCCTTAAATATTAGTTAAATGAGAATCCTTGGGGGTAAATGCAATCTCTGGCTCACGGTAAGCACTTAGTGTGACTGTATAGGTATTTATGAACATATGGCAGGATTATATTTATGACCCTCCCTCCCTGGTTCAATTCTCAATTCCGAAATCCCAACAAAGCACATCCTGACTGGTCAACTTTCTGCCTAACCCTGGTCTTGATATGAAGCTATCAACACATAAAGATTTGCTGAAGGTCTCCTGCGTCCTAGAGTTGTGTTCCCACCATGGCATTTCACACACGCTTTCTCTGTGACAACAGCTTGCTGGGGTCCTTCGTGCTCCGCCTGGGTAGGACATCTCTGCTGTCATGGGTGGTGTTGGGGGTGTTGGCAACTGCTTTGGAACAAGGCTGCATTTAAGGAGCCCTGAACAGTAAGTAAGCCATCCTATTGAGCGTGCCAGAGCCATGAGTTCCAGAATAAACACACACTATTCCCACCTTAGTGCACCTTTGTGCACTGTGGCTGATTTAATTGTGCTTTAAGGTTAGCCAATTGTTAACCCAGTGTGGAAGCAGGGACCTTTCTTCTGCAGGTCTATGGTGAGGTTAGGGGAACATGGTCACACTGTAACAGGTAAACCTATTCCAAGTCTTTTTAGCCTGTGTGTGTGTGTGTGTGTGTGTGTGTGTGTGTGTGTGTGTTTGTGTGTTTGTAATGTCTTTCACTCGATGGATTGTGGCCATAGAGTCTTGCTGGGGGGATTCCACACTCATGAGATGTGTGAATCTTGAGACCTCTTTGCTAACAGATATTCATCGAGTGCTCACCTTCTGCATGTGTTTCCATCAGGGTCTTGCAGAATGCAGAACACATATTTGAAACAGGAGAATCCAAACAGGGTGTATTTGCAAAGAGCCTGATTAAGGAGGTGTGGGCTGGGAGCCACCAGGGATGCAGTAGTGATTATGGCTCAGCAACAGTGATGGTATCACCACGTCCAGACCTGAAGCACAAAGGGAGGGGCTGATACTGCAAACTGGAGTAGGGAGGGGGCACAGGGAGTAGTGATCTTTGGCTAAGGGACAGGCCAATTGGAGGTGATGTGGACAGGAAAGAACCAGGGGAATACTCACGTAAACCAGCCTGTCTCTTTCTTTCCAGTCCTTTGTGAGTTTCCCCACTGGCTGAACCCGACAGAAGCCAGGAAGCACAGGCACCTTAAGGGGGTTTGTAGAGGGCAGCCTCTGAGGGCAGAGGGAGAATGGGGAATAATCTGGCATAGGTGTGGGTATCTGGAGGGGCAAACGTTAAGAAACCAGTACAGGCTCCACTGTATGATGGACAGAAGGATTCTCGGTTTTGTGGGATTGAAGCTCACACAATTTTAGGGAATCATTTTAAGAAAATCATAAATCACTCCCCCACCACCCTGCAAAAAAAAAAAAAAGGTAAAAAAAGTGATGTAAACACATTGTTAAGGTCTTTCCCAGGGTTTTGGAAGGGACCATGAAAGTGAGGTCCTGAAGCTAACGCTTTCTTGTAAATCTCTCTCTGCCTATGGCCTTGTGGTTTTGATCTGAAGCGACACCCCAGTCTTCAAAAAGCTTGCCATCTTGTGGAAAATGGGGACTTAGGCAAGTGATTAACACAAGGCAAACTTGTGTAACAGAATTACAGTTGAAATACTGGAGAGGCTTAGGTAGACATGAAAAGACAGGATTTGGACACCTGATAAACCAGTGAACAGAATAATATTAATACCGTCTCACATTTATTGCACATCAACTAAATTCAAAGTATTGCCTATACCTAGTCATTGTATCATTTAATCCTGACAGAAACAGGAAGTCAAGGGTCGTAGTTTGCAAAGTTGGAAAGTGGAGAGCTAGGATGTGAACTGCACGGGTCTCTTCCAGAGCTCGGCAAAATCCTCAAATATGCAGGACAGAAACTCAGTCAACGGGTACACAGGTCTTCTTTTACATCCAATCCTTTGTCTTCAACAAACTTAATAAATTAAGCCACTCATAGTACTGGCCCTATGTTTTTTGGATGCAACCTCAGTGACAGGCTTAGCATCAGGTCAAGGGGTTGGAGGCACAGGCTGTGAACCACACTTCCCAGAAGCCCTCGGGGCTAAAGTGACCATAACATTCTTTGCCGCCAAAAAACTCCAATTCCCAGAATGCAGCGGGCTCATGGACCACAGATCCCGGCATGCCTGGGGAGGCGGGGCAAGCGCGTCTTCGCCCCGCCCCGCCGCGTTCCTCTCGCCCCGCCTCCCCCATCGCCCAGGGCCAATGGGAAGGCTCCGTACTGCAGGGTGTGGAGGGGCCGGCGCCACCGCCGAGTTGCGAGTCGGCGACAGCGGCGGGAAGTTCGTACTGGGCAGAAGGCGACGGGTCTGCGGCTCGGGGTAGGGAGGCCGCGGCCTGCGCAGTGCGAGGGCTCGCGCGCCGGGTTGGGGCGCGGGGGCGGGCGGCCGGGCTGGGGCGGCGCGGACCTCAGCGGCCGCCTCAGCCGTCGCTGGCTTCCACGTCTTCCTGGCCTCCCCCGGGGCCATGGGTGCCCGGCGCTCACTGTCCTGCACGGCCGCCCGGACGGGGCCTCCAAGAACCCGGCCTTGGGTGCGCGGGGTGCAGCGTCCCGCAGGCGGGCCAGGCCGTGGCGCCCGGGCTCTGAAGGGTGACGGCGTGTGGTTCCAGGAGGCCTTCCCGGGACGGCGCGGGCCGCCGCGGGCCTTGGGCCGGGCGGTCGGGGGCTCTGCAGGCAGGAGAGCCGGCTTCTGCGGAGGCCTCGGCTTTGCGCCCTGCCCTGCAGCGAGGAGGCCCGAGGTGGTGCCGGCGCCGCCCCGGTTTTGGTTTTTTTTTTTTTGCCCGGGGACTTGGGGTCGTCTTGATGGTTCCTGCTCCGATCTTCTCTCTCCTTGACAGGGTGGCACCCTTCACCGTACCGATTCAGCTGCATTCAAGGGCAGCATTTCGTTTCCCCCACAAAGTAGTTTTGGGACCGTCGCAGAGACGCTACCCGCTTCTCCCCCGCCCCCAGTCTTTAAAGTCACCCATTTCTCTCTCTCTTTGTTTGGGCTCTTTCATCTCTTGCCCCATCTCCCTTTTGTGGAACAACTTGGAAATACCAGCTTTGCTACGGGGAGAGTCGTGGTTCAGTTCAGGGAACTGTTGAAGAGCCTCATTAATTATTATTTTTTGGACTGGAATTGCCCATCTGTTGAGTTTGAAATTCAAGAATAAAAAACAAAGTAGGGCAGCGTTTATTCTTAAGAGTTCAAAATAAAGGCACCGTACAGTTTATGACATGCAGAGTACAATACTTTGGGGGAGAATTTAATTTACCCTTTTAAAACAATTTCAGAAAGAAGGGTTCTTTACTTAGTCGTTTTATGCAGGCTGTGTTTAGGCCATTAAAAATGGCATGCACTAACTGGAATTAAATTTCTGGGTAGATAAGATTATGTTTGCTACCTATATTGTAGAAGGGAATGTAATTTAAGTACTGTGGTCACTTAATAATTGCTTTCTCTGTTGTGTTGATGCTACCACAGATGGTATTCTTTGTGCATCTGAACATTGCTTATCAGATACAGTAACAGGTAGAATTTAATAACAGCAAGCTTGTGTTAGGCATTATTTAAATTTAGTACAGGACCAGTATCCAGTACACAGTTTTATAGTGCAATGGCTTCTTGTTATACTCAGTGCTACAGAAATTATGAGAGTATATTTGTTAAACAAATGAGATAATGGAGTAATGTGTTAAGCATAGAGCCTGGCATATAGTAAGTTAGTAAGTGCCCGGGAAATGGTTATATGGAAAGCTTATGCTAAATTTTATTCCAGTATGCAAGTGTATATTTTAAAAATAACAGTAATGCATTGAAATGTTGACAGACCCTAAAATTAAATTTCTTAAAGGAAACAGGCCAGCTTTTTTTTTTTTAAGTTGGAGACCTAATGTGAAATAATAAAGTAACTGTCCCAGATATCTAGGAAAGCAAAGCAGGATTTTAATTTTGACAACTTTTTGTTCCTAATAAGGCATTCCTAATAAGATAAGCTATGAATAGGACTTCGATTAGAAAAATGAAACTTTAAAAATATTTTTTATTTGAAAAATAAAAGATTTGGAAATGAAGCAAAGCTTTGAAATTTACCTTATATCAAACGAAGAAGGATGACTCCTGAATTTATGCAAATGTGCAAATGCTCTCATCTGCACATATCAGGCAGTGAGCCTAATGGGAATTAAATGCTGCTTCTTTGTGTGAATGAGCGAGGCTTTCCTGAAAATTGGTCTTGATGGGTTTTGAGAATGACTGGTAACTGAAAAGGACTGGAGAATATTTTCAGACTGGTAGGATATTTTATATATTTGCCGAGGTTATTTTTTAGAGTGAGAAGTGGTGGATTCATTTATTCACTAGAGATCACATGCCTACCATTTGCCAGGAATTACGCTAGGTGCAAAGTCTGTGGTTTTGTTGAAATGAGTTTTCTTTGTTTTAAGTTAATATAGACTATTGTTTTTGACTTTAGTTATCTAGCATGTAAGAAGCCAGTGAATATGTAAGGCACGTTTGAAAAACTGCAGTATTGGTGAAATGTAGAAAATGGAATTTTTAATAGGAATGCAAAATTAATTTAGAAAGGTTGTAGACTCCTGACAAAGCATTTTGGTAGGTGGTCTAACCAAGATGTATTTGTCCTCTATGATGTATTTGACCTTTTTGACCAAAGTTTCTGTGACTGTTTCCACTTGCCATTGTAAAGAGACAAAGAGGACTGTGCCATTTGACCGCCTTCCTCCACCTTGGCTCATGAATGATATTTAAGTGCTACATATTCTGAGGTTGCTGTTTTGAAGTAATTTCATGCACTGTCCTGATTATTCTTGCTCCTTGTCTCCCAATGTTGCTTTAAATCTTTGCACTCAAATTCAAACACATTGTTTTTCTGGAAGACATATAGGCAACATTAAAAAAAAAATCTCTAGAGAGATGAAGTATGCTCCCCACTTCATATTAGGTATTAGCTATTTATATTCATCAATACTGATGACAAGAAACTACTTTTACCATCACTCTTCAGTAAGTTTATTAAGAATTTTATTAGCCGTGGCATCTTTTTGTCAACTTGGAAAAATTCATGGTGTGAACTGTATTTTTTATGTGGTCAGTCATGCATCACTTAACAGCAGACATGATTTGAAAAATGAGAAACCCATCATTAAGTGATGTGTGCACATCATAGAGAGTATTGATACAAACTGACTGCTACCAGTCACTAGGTGTTGTGATCTTATCCAACTGCTTCATCTGTGCAGTCCATTGACCGAAATGTTTTCATGTCATGATTGTTTATGGATTTTGATGAGTCTTTGAAATAACTCCTATCTCTCCATGGGCTCCTGGCCCAAAGGATGAGAACCAGTGTTCTACAATTTCAAAATTGACGCTGTTCACACTGGCATATTTTGGGATGAATATTAAACATATTTGTATACTACAATGTTTATCGGTAAGTCATGCATTAAGTGGGAAGTTATAGTAGATGGAAGTCATATAATTAAATTTCAGAGTGATTAGTTCAAGATTCAAGAATGTTTTGTTATACTTTTGAAGTAATTATCATATGTATATTGGAAGAAAACATGTGTCATACAGCTCAGTGTTAGGAACAGTTCCTCAGTTTCCCAAGGGACTAAAACTGTACAATCATTGGGAATGAGGGCAGCACCATGCCATTATAAGACCTTTTTTGGAGTCTTATGATTTTTTTCTGTGCATTAATTTTCTCTTTGTGGACTGCCCGTTCAACTACTGTTTGCGTATGGGCCTATATGTCTGCACTAGACTCAGTTCCTTGTTTTAAGAACTTAGACTGTATTATATAATTATCAGTTTTATCTAAAATTTAAAAAGCAATCCATGAAGTTAGAACTCTTATAGCCAAGATGACTATGCCTTATTTCAGGTTATTTTTCTCAACTTGTTTTACCACATATCACCTGAACAAATATCATCTTTTGATGATTATATATTAACGCATTGGGATCACATTTCACAATGTTAAAGTACTAGAAAGTACTGTTAAAGTTTTTCTCTTCGTGGTTTGTGGGGGAGCAGATATTTCTACTCTGGGCTCAAATATTGCTTTGTTTTTGTAGTTTACTGTACAATATGACAACAGCTATCAACATATTGATTATGTATAATTATAAATTCTTTGTTAGAGATAATAAAAAGTATTTGGGAATCAGGAAATTTTTTTTTTAAAAATTCACTTTAAAAAAGATTTCAGTTTATAAAGTGTAAGAGACAATATAGTTTTTTATAGGCTTATGGAAAACATTTTAGAAATCATGATTCTTAAATTTACATTACTTACGTGTTGCTGATGGGAATGTAAATATATAGGTATAGCCATACCTAACTCAAAAAGTTAGCCATACTCTAACATCTGGCCACACAGGTGCACTGCTGGGCATTTATTCTAGAGAAATTTAAAAATTTGTGTTTATACAAAAACCTGCACGTAGGACTACTTTGTTCATAATAGCCCTAAATCAGAAACAACCTACGTGTGCTACAGTGGGTGAATAGTTAAATGTGGCATAACCATACAGCAGAACTCCGCTCATCAACAAAAAGGAATCTATTGATAGAAGGAGCAATTTGGATGGAATGCATGGACTTTGTGGGGAAAAAAGTTCCAAAAAACAAAAATCAATCTCCAAAGGTTGTATGATTATATGATTCTGTAATGGAATGTAATGGGTTCACTTCCTGGAGTGCAAAGTCAATAATCAACCAGGAGATAAAGGAATAGAGAGAGGTATGTTTTTTATAGCAAGTAAGGTGAGCAGGGGAGTTTGCAAATTAGTGTTCTCCCTGAACAAAGAAAGTCAGGTTTTTTGTTTTTGTTTTTGTTTTTTAATGGGGGAAACTTGTTCATATAGGGAAGATTCATCATTATGTATAGAGATGGGCACATTTCTTAGCATGGTCAGTAGCAGGTGTTAATCATATGCTCCCCACTCCCCCCACCCCAAAAAATGGCCATTTGGACTTCCTCTGGGTAGAGAACTTGGAATTACAATGAGCAAAGTTTGGGTCACCTGAAAAGAACAAGTCTGAATGACTGGGTCATTTTGGCTGGTTCCTTGTAAGTTTCTCCAAAGAGCCTTAGCTGAAATCAAAGGAAAAATGACTTTGAAGAGGTATTAATAATCTTTCAAAGGGGCAGCAGCCCCTCATCTCCCGTAAGTGTAGGAAGTAGTTTCTAAAAGTGCCTTCTGTCCTAGAGGCTAGACTGCAACTTGAATGAGTAGTCAGTTACTAATGCAATAGCAAGGTCAATTTGCTAGTTTTGATCATTGTTTTGGTGGTTATACTATGTTTGATCATTATATTATTGTACCACATTTTATTTAACCATTTGCCTATTGAAGGTTGTGGGTTGTTTTTAGTTTTTGGAGATTACAAATAAAACTTCTATGAGCATCTATGTACAGGTTTTTGTGTGACTGTAAGTTGTCATTTTTCTAGGATAAATGCCCAGGAGTGCAACTGTTGGGTTGTATTGGTAAGTGTATGTTTAACTTAAGAAACTGCCAAACTTTTCCAGCATAGCTGCATTATTTTACAGTCCTGTCATCACTATAATAGATCGTTTCTCTGCATTGATGCCATCATTTGTTATTGGTTGTGTTTTTTGTGTGTAGCATCACAGAGGCTTTCATTTGTATTTCCTGAATGGCTAAGCATCATTTGTTGATTTGCCATTCATATCTTTGACTTGTCTGTTCAGGTTTTTTCCCCCATTTTGTAATTGGATTGTTTTCCTGTTGCTGAGTTTAGAACTTTATCAGTTTTGGATAGTCCTTTGCCAAATATATGATTTGTAAATATATTCTTTCAGTCTCTGGCTTTTATTTTCATTCTCTTATAGTGTTTTTCGTAGCACAAAAGTTGTTTAACCTTGATGAAATCCAATTTATCAGTATATGGATTGTGTTTTTGGTGCCATGCATATCTCAGAGCACTCTGCCTAATCCTAGGTCAGGAGAATGTTCTCTTGTTTTCTTGTATTTTCTAATTTTATGTTTTATTTTTATATCTATGGTTCACTTTGAGTTAATTTCTGCATGGGATGTGAAGTTTGGATCTTGTTTCATTTTCTTTTCTTTTTGTCTGTGGTGGTCCAGTTATTCCAAAACCATTTGTTGAAAAGATTGCCATTTTTCCATTTTACAGTGGAAACTGAGTACCAAAATGAAGACAGGAGGAAATGAATGAACAGTTAAATAAACGTGGATACAGATTTATGAAGGTACAATGTGGCTTGAGTCTTGAAAAAGTGAGAAAATATTTTAGAGAATAGCATGAGCAAAGACATGTGCTAGAGAAAATAAGTTAAGAACTGAGTGGGGAACCATCTGAATGAAGAGAAGTGGGGAATTTAAGGAAGGATAATTATTTCGTGAGCAGAGGAACTGCTGGCTAGTTGGAAGAGTTTATGATCACTTCCATTGGCTGCTGGAGAGCTACACTATGTTCTTGAGCAGGAAAATGATATGATAGAAACAATATTTAAAAGAAGTTGTTTTAAGGACATGTGTGGCAGTAATTTGTTGATAGGAAGAGCAGGATGTAACTGACCCTTGACTTTATGTTAAAAGGCCTGTCAGAAAGCTAAAAAGTGACATCCCTTCAGAATAAGATACCAGCATGTACTACAAGGACGTGTTAATGAGCTTTCCATTACTGTGACCTGAAAAAACCTACACGTAGGAGGAGAGGTTTATTTTGGCTCCCGGTTTCAGAGGTTTCAGTGCATGGTTAGTCCTGTTACTTTTGGGCCTGTGGTGAGACAGTATATCTTGGAGGGAGTGTGTGGTAGAGAAAGCTGCTTACCTCATGGCATCCAGGAAGCAGAGACAGGGTCCCAGTAGTCCCTTCAAAGGTACATCCCCAGTGACCTAACTTCCTTCTACTGGACCCTACCTTCTAAAGCTTCTGCCACCACCTGGTAGCATCACAGTCTGTGATCAAGGCTTTATTTTAATACAGGGGCCTCTGGGAATTCTTACCCAGAGTATAGCAAAGGGTAATGGTGCCTTTCAGACTTTTGCCAGTCTTCAGTGATGGGTACTGAGGATTCTGCTGGATGAATTCCTTCATTAATAATACTACTTTACATATGTGAATAAGAGTAGTTTCAGATGATTTATTGTTGATGTGGATGACATTTTTTTTTTTTATCAAGCATGAAAAGGGCCCAAAAGTTGAGCAGCTGAAATGATAAGAAAGGAAGAGTTGATCAGTTGGTCCAATGAGGAAAAGTTAGTGGAATCAGATTTATTTATCAAAGCAGAGAAGAGACTCAGGGGTTCTTTAATGGGTACGTCCTGATACTTGTATGTGAAGAACTATTCAGAGAATGATGATGACCAACTGTTCTTCAAAATCACTGAGGACTGAATAGGAACAAGTGACTCAAATTGCATTGCTAGGGTTTTAGTCTCAGGAAGAATTTCCAGACAGGAAAGAAATTAGATATCTTGCCAGTGATCCGAAAAGTCTTCAAGGGTAGAAGAATAGTAACCTAGCTGTAGTTTAGGGACATTTTTTTGCTTTCAGTGAGGGGGACCTGACGGTATCAGTACTCTTGTTTGGCCCTTGAGTCCTATTTTTTTTTTTTTTAGGAGGTACTCTCATTAATGAGAAAGAGAATCTATTTTATTTAATTTTTCATGTGGCTTTTGTTGCTCCTGACACTTAGTTGTATTGTGGTGCTGGGGTTCAGATCCACGTCCTTGCTCATGCCAGGCAAACGCCATAACCAGTGAGCTACCACTCCAGCCTCGAGTCCTAATTTTTAAATTTATGATTTAAAATACTTGGTTCCTGTTTTCTTATCATCTACTGCAGTTCTTCATTTCTTTTCCCATACAAGTTGCATGCCACTCCTGTCCCCACATTCATCTGTGACGATTTCATTTGTTTCCTGCTTTCTTTTGTGCATTTAAAAGATTACTTTGGGTATAGATTAGACTTCTTTTAAAAAATAGCCAGCTAACAAATGAAACTTATAGACAAGGTACTAGGAACAAATACAATTTTACTCTTGTTTAGAACCTGGAAAATCATAGTATCCCATTTAAAAACAATTCAGTGGTAACTTGTTGAGCAAAGGATTTTACAGCTTAAAAGATTATGATGATGTACATTCATGAAAGGGTGGTATGAAAAGCTTTTTTTGTGATAATTTATTGAGTTTCAAAGTAGCTTTTTGTTTGATTTAACTTCCTTAGTCTGGCTCTTTTCTACTAGTCTAGATTTCTTTTACTAATTTTGAGGTTGATCAAGAATATTTCCCTTGTGATTGCAGTCCTTCAATATTATCACAGTTGTGTTTTTCTTTTTTTCTTTTTTTTCTCCTATGAAGAGCAAGCTCTTACACTGCTATGCAAGCTGCCCATTTAAAACTATCATTGCTTGGCACCTATGCCCTAGTGACAGTTTGACCAACATGTGAGCAGGCATACTGCCATCCTGACAGATGGGCCTGAGTATAGGCAGCCAAGAAACCATGTATCTGCATCTAGTGTATTTGTTAAGGGCAGGATTCCCAGTTGGGGATGTTCAAACGTCTGTCCATCCTGAGCTTTCACGCCTATGGATAAAGGGATGTCATCATTAATCCCAGCTCTGACTGAGATTCCATGGGTATATAAGAGCTTCTTGGCTCTTACAGAAGTAGGCAGTTGGGAACAATCAGGATAATTGTTCTCTCCTTCATCACAGGACTACTTCAAATAATCCTTTCCTTTTTCTCCTAGCCAACTAGATTTGCAATGAGTATAAACCTGTTTAGACTTTGTTCTGATACTTATGGAATTTTTTTCCCTTGTTTTCAGGAGTGTGAAAACTTTGAAAGTCACTTAATGCTTTGTACAGTGATACATGTAATTGCAGTCAGGTAGATCTGAGTTCATTTATTAACTGCTGTGTGGCATTAGGACAGCCTAGCCTAACATCAAATCAAGGTAAAGTAATACCTGTTTTATAGGGTTGTTGTGAGAATTAACTGTGAAATATGTACATGAATTGCTTGGTGTACTGTCTGGCCTACATGAAATGTTCTGTAAGTGTTTGTCGTTGTTGTCATCATCATCATCGTCACTTTAGCATACCTGAAAGTAGTTTATACCTGTAGAGAGTTATCTGAAACAGTGTTTTTTTGCAACTCGTTCCCTTTGTCCTTGAAAGTCATTTACTGAACATCATCCAGAGATTGCCTGGTATATAAAGACAGGGAACTCGCTACATATAGGGCAGAGTGTTCCAACCCTGGGGATGGTTGAGGTCTTAGAGGTATCATGGTTTGTTATTGGGGATTGTTGTCTGCATTGTAGAATGTGTAGAGGCCAAGGTGCAGTTATCCCCAGTTGAGAACCCCTGCTCTAGAGATAGCATATATTATCTCTATTAATTAAAGTTTGGACGGTTAGAAGGTTCTTCCTTATCATGAGTAGAAATCTTATTCCTTCTCTGTTCTGTCTTTTGGAGACACATACAACAAGCTGAATCCCTCCTCCACATAACATCCTTTCAAATAAGTGAAAAGTCATCAAGTATTCTCAGTCTTTTTGAGTTGAAACATCTCCAGTTTGTTAGCTATTCCTTACATGGCATGGTTTCATGTCAGTTCACCATACTGGTGGCTTTCCTTATTTTAAAATTCCATTTTTAAATTATAGTGGTTAGAATTGAGTGCAGTACTCCAGACATGGCTTGATAAGTAAAAAATAGGGTTACATCTCTTATTCTAGATACAGCACTTTTTCTTCTGCTACTTGAGGAAAGAATATTGGCTTTCCTTTTCTTTATAATACATATATGTATGTGTATATATATGTGTGTGTGTGTATTTATTTATTTATTCATTCTTTTGGTACCAGGGATTGAATCCAGGGGCACTTAACTACTGAACCATATCTCCAGTCCTTTTTAGATTTTATAGACAGAGTCTCACCAAGTTGCTTAGTGCCTTGCTAAGTTGCTGAGGCTGGTTTTGAACTTGGGATCCTCTTGCCTTAGGCTCCTGAGTTGCTGGGATTATAGGTGTGAGCCACAGTGCCCAGCTTATATATTGTATTTTAATATTAGCTACATTCTTTTGATGACCACACCATACCTTGAGCCTAGACCTGAATAAAACCTGTACCTATCTAAGTCATCTCTTCATCCTGTTGTTTCGCATTAGTTTTAGGTTGTAGTTATGGGTGTGTGCATGCCTCTTTGTGTGTGTGTGTATTATTGGATTTGGCTAACTTAAGCTTTTTAAGATATTTTGAAATTGTAGTTCTTGGTCAAATTAGAAGTTTATAGGTTAAAAGAACAAGTATGTGATGATATCAGCTGAGATTGGAAATATAAGGGAAAAAAGAATATGCATATGTGTGGGTGGGCAGATTGAAAAGAGAACTGAGGAGGGAAACCTGTGTGGGGAGTCCTGAAATTAAGAGGCAGTTAGGCAGAAAGGAGGCAGCACAGGAGACCAAGAATGGGTCATAGAGGTAGGATGAAAATGAGGAACATCTTGGAAACTGGAATGACTGGGTTATGGACTGCTAGACACCTGAGTACCAAATGAATAGGACGTGATTGTTGTTTTCTGCTCTTGTTTTTGTTTGCCCCATGGTTTAACTGTTGAGTTACTGGTGGTACCCAGTCTCCATGCCTGAAGACCTGGAGTCATCCTTTATTTCCCCCTCACACATTTGCATCTATTTGGTTACCAGATTGTACTTATTAAAACATTTTTTCAAGTATAACAAAAAGAGCATACAAAAGGAACACACTGTAATAACCACTAGATTACATTGCATCCCAGCATCCTAGAAGCCTCTTTTGTGCTTCTTTCCAGTAGAACTTCCAGTGTAACCACTATTCTGGCTTCTGTAACTATAGCTTAGTTTTGCACTCATATGTAATTGGGATAATATACACTTTGTCCTACTTTTTTATTTTTTTGCCAGGCTCCTATTCAACGTTGTCTGAGATTTACCTATGTTACTGCATGAACTATTTTTTTTAATAGTAGTCTGATTATCTGTGACTGCCAAATATACTCATTTTTATCATTGAGTTCTGCATGACACACCACTCCAAATTTAGTGGTGTTAAACAGCAAACATTTTATCATGTTCATGAATTCTTGGCAGGGATGGCTTGTTACTGCTCCACAATGATTGAGGTCTAGAATGATTTAGAGGCTTCTTCACTCCCATTTCTATCACCTCGACTGGGATATCTTGAAGACCAGGATTGGACAGGCTTGTTGAATGGAGTACCTTGGTGTGGGGTCATGAGGCCATGGCTTTTCATGGCATGTTGGCTGAATTCCCAAAGGTATCCTCCTGAGAGTGTTTTGGTTCAGAGTTGTATGATATCACTTCTGCCATACTCTTTTGATTGAAATAGACACAGGCCTGCCTGGATTCAAGAAAAAATATTATTATGGAAGGTATATCAAAAATTTGTGACTTTAAAATGGCCACAAATTGTATACCAGAATTTACTCTATTACAGATGAATATTGAAATAATTTATACTTTGGGATAATTATGAAAATGTTATTATAATAATTTTAGTAGCATTGTTTTAGTAACTAATAATGTTTATGACTTTTGGGACATGTATATATTAATATTAGTTGGGTGTACATCTAGGAGTAGAACAGCTAATCATAGTATATGCACATCTTTTGCTTTAATAGATACTAATAGATATTGCCAGACAGTTTTCCCAGGTGGTTGTACTAGTTTACATTCCTCCCAACATGAGAGTTTCAGTTGCTCTTAAGCCTTGCCTACACTTGAAATTGTCAGCTAAACACTTTGAAAGTCCTTTTTGAAACCACCTTAGTGGTTTCAAATGGCATATCCTAACGATATGCCAGTGTGTGGTTTTCAAATGGCATATCCTAACGATTTAAGATTTGAGCATCTTTTTTCACGTACATGTGCCACTTAGATTTCCTCTGTTGAAGTGTTCAGTCTTTTGCCCATTTTTAACAGATCAGGCTGGCTGTCCTTTTTCGTATTGAAGTGTTGAAATTTATATATATTCTGGATATGAACCTTTTGTTGAATATGGGAATTGTGTAGTCCTCTTCTAAGTGGCTTACCATTTCACTCACAATGTGTTTGTGATGAACTGAAATTCTACATTTTAATCAATTCCTATTTCCTTTTTGGTGAGTGCTTTTTGTGTTCTACTTGGTTTTAACTATCTCATGCTCATGAAAATATTCACTTATCTTTTAGAAGCTTTCAATTTTGCCCTTCACTTTTAGGTGTAAGTTCCTAGAAATTGATTTTAGTGTGGTGTAAAGTTGGGGTCAAGATTTTTTTTTTAATGTCATACACTTAATTTGTGCCAGTAATAGGTTGCCTTGGGTCAAGTGGACATAGCATAGGAGTTATAAGTTTTGTATTTTCAGTTTTTATTTACCATTACTAAGTCTTCTGAATCTGGGCATGTTATTAAATCCTCTGGCCTCAGCTTCATCTGTAAATTGAAGAATTTGGGTGGTATGTTTTCTGATTTTAATTCTGGATTGAATTTGCTAGATCATTCTACCTAGTTTGAGGCTTGTTAGAATCTAGTATCTGAGTTCTATTTTGTAATATATTGATGACATCTTTCAGAATTATATTTTCCTGATACGAATATGTGATCCAGAACTTTGTCTTAGTGGCTGATGAAGGAACGCTTTCTTGATCACGCTGACAGATCTCTGTTTAGACATGTTCTTTTGATCTTACTGGTATGCGTACTTTGTCAGGAGCTCATCTTTTTTTTTTTTTTTAAAGCAATTTGTGATTTAGGACACTAGTTCCATTTTTGAAAGTCATTTACACATACTATTCATTCTGTTTGTTGCTTCCTTTAGTTTCCTTCTCGAACTTCTAAGGATCACAGATGCATTGTGGAGTTGATGAGCCAGCAGAAGTCCTTCATGATCAGTGAGCTGTAGTCTTGACAATTCTCTTTCCTATCTTTCATATTTGTGCCTTTAAGTGGCCTGCCTTCTAAATCTCTGTGTCAGGTCTGCATTGCTGTGCTTGGGCCCCTGAGAGGAGTCAGGAGCTACCCTTGTGACGTAACTGAAGATCTCACCTGTGCTGGTTCTTTTGCGTTCTTAGCAGTCTGCTTTGTGGTGATTTCTTCCCTTCTTTCAATAGGTATGGAGTAGTTTCCACAGAATGTTATAATCTAATATAACTTGTATTCCTTCCTTTGTTATCTGTGATATTATATTTTTTCTTTCATTGACTCAGAATTTGTTGACATAACTCACATTTCATACAATTTATTCATTAAAGGGTCCAGTTCAGTGGTTTTTAGCCTGTGACCATCACCATAATGAAATTCAGAGTGTTTTCATCAGTGCTAAAATAAACCTCTGCCCTTTAGCAGTCACTCTTCTTTTATCCCCAAAGAATCCACTCTCTGCCTTTTATCTATAAGTTTATCTATCCTGGAAATTTTACAGAATTGGAATCATATACTTTGTGATCTTTTATGATTGGCTTCTTTTACTTAACTTTTTCTAGGTTATCCATGTTGTACCATGTATTAGAATTTCATTTCTTTTTGTTGCTGAATTATATTCCATTGTATAAATATGCTATATTTTATCTATAGTAGTTTTTAGTTGGGTTGCTTACATTTTTTGACTGTTATGAACAATGCTGCTATGAACAAGTTGTTGTATAGATGTATGTTTCCATAATTGTATGGTTAACCTTTTTTTTTGCTTTTATTTTATTATTATTATTTTTCCAATGAAACGATATATTTATATTCTGAAAATTAGGTTTACTCCCTACAGCTCCCCCTAATTACCACCAATTACCTACCCTTGTCCCCCCCCCTCCCCCAGTACATCTCTACGAATGCCTTAGGTTGTATGTCACTACACCTTTTCAGGGTTTGATACATGAGAGTTGACCGCTTTTCGCAATGATCAGGGTCTAGCTCCAGCCTCCACAGATGAGTGAAGACATTCGACTCTTGGTTCTCTGGGTTATGCTGACTTCACTCAGCATGATTTCTTCCATAGCCATCCATTTTCCTTCAAAGCCTGCAATATCATTGTTTCTAATTGCTGAGTAAAACTCCATGGTATGTATGTACCAGTTTTTGGATCCATTCATGCCATGAGGGGCATCTGGGTTGTTTCCATAATTTAGCTGGAGGGGCTGTGGAGAGATAGGCACACTAGCACATTGTTGGTGGAACTGCAGACTGGTACAGCCCCTCTGGAAAGCACTGTGGAGAATCCTCAAAAAACTAGGGATGAATCCACTATATGATCCAGCTATTCCTCTCCTGGGTATTTTTCCAGGGAATTTAGAATCAGCACATCACAGTAACACAGCAAAATCTGTGTTCATAGCAGCTCAATTTACAATAGCTAAATTATGGTTAACTTTTTAAGGAACCAATGAAGTATTTTTCAAAGGCGATGTACCATTTTACTTTCTCCCTAGTGATATATAAAGATTTAAATCTCTCCAAGTCTCCAATTCTGGTTATTTATTGTCTGACTTTTTGTTTATGTCCATCATGTTAGGTATGAAATGGTAGCTCCTAATTTTATTTTGCTAGCGACTCATGATTTTGAACATCTTTTTATGTGCTTATTGGCCATTTGCTTATCTGTATTGGGAAAGCATCTATCCAACTCCTTTGCCCATTTAAAACCTGAGTTTTTTTATTATTGAGTTCATTAACCTTTTAATGTTTATTTTGATATATTTTCAGTTAAAAAATTTTTTTTCTCTATTTTTCTTCTATTTTTTTCAGGGAGTTTTCATTCTGTAGTAAGGACAAGGGTTAAGAGAATTCCCAAACATTTTGCATTGTCTTCACAACTTCCCTTGGCACCTTATGTGATTGTGTGTTACCTTAGATTAGAAAATGTACAGCCTTTGTGGTTCATACTAGTTCTAAAATGAACTGTACTTCTTTCCCTACAAATCAGTATAATGCCTGGCTTGGACTGTAAGCAAAGCTCCTCATTTTAAAGGTGAGGAGAAAGACCTTGAAAAGTTGGGTGTTATCTGAGTCCACCTGAGGTAGACCTGGACCATGACTTGAATTCAGCCCATTCTTAGGAAGTATCTGTTGGTTTCTCATCATGTTAGTCTCAAGGGACACCAAGGTGAGTAAGACAGGATCCCTGATCTCTAGATTATCACAAAGTATGTCAAAGGAGCCTGGCTGATATGTGCTCTCTCGTGCTGTGAAGTGCATGCAGGGATGAGTGTGCTTAGTGCTCGTAACGTGCCCTGATGCCAAGACTTAGATCTTGCTTCCTTTTGCATGTAGGCAGATTAGATTCTTAAGTAGCTGGTTTTGACTAGCTCATTTAGTAAGAAGTGATAACAGCAAAGCCATTATTCAGATGCTGACATTACAGAAGAAGCAGACTTTAGAATTTAAGGTTTTGTTTGCACTGGAACTGAGAAGATATTAAACACACTATTTTGATACATGTAGTGTTTTCTTAATTCCTCCTCCGCTTATTTCCTGGAGTGGTTTATCATATCTTTTTTTTTTTTTTAAGCTGATTTTGAGTAAATACAAATATTTCAGCATGAAGTGTGTATTGCCTAGTCTGGTCTCAACTTTGGGGCTCATGTGATCCTCCTGCCTTAACTTCCTTAGCTGGGATTATGTATCTTGCCTGGCTAATATGTTTTAAAAAGCAAATAAAAACATTGTTTTGAAGCCCTGTATATGTCAGTTATTTATTACTTCTTTTGTTCTTTTAATCTTTCAAAGTCATACTGCTTTTTATTTAATGGAGTTAGGCTGTGGGGTATGTGTTTATAATAACATGTGAGTATGTTTCTGTTTTGTCTTATACTATTTTTATGGCATTTGTATTTATGACTATCTTATTAGTAATTAAAGCAAATATTTTACCACCTTAAGACTTTTTGTTTTGCAGATGATCTGCTTTGCAATATGTGCTCCTTTTTTAATTAACAAATGGGGATTTTTGCAAAAATTACACTTTTCATACATGTTTTTTTGAACTTTGGCCTTGTTATTTAGTGGTTATGAGATTAAGGACAAAGTATTTAATTTCCTTATGTGTACAGTCAGTATAATAATGCCAGTGTTTTGTGGTTATTGTAAAAATTGGGATAATGTATTTAACTTACCCAACATACAGCCTGCTAAATACATGTTTAACAGTGATATATTAGTTATATTAGTTCATTCATATGTAAGCATTGTATGTTATAATTAGTGGTTAAGTGATTTCTGGTATAGATTCAGTCATTCATAATTGAGCAAAAATAAATCATCATATTAATGTAAGAACTTCATGTCAGTATTCATTTGCAGTTACTGGTCTTTTAGAGATGTACTATTCTTTTAGGAGTCCAGGCTGTATTGTTCTTTAAGGACTAACCTAGTCTTTACCACCAAAACCCAAAGGTGTGATCTTGTCAGGAAATGAAGGTACTGAGAATTAAAATTGTTTTTCTACATAGTTGATTGCAGTATTACTTGAGGCAGTTGGTGGGGTCAGTTTGAGCTGATCCTAAATATTACAGAAGCACTGGCAAATTCCAAACTAAGAATGTTGGAAAGTATTTCTTTGACATTTTATGTAATGAAGTTCTTTTTATTATTCATGAAGAATTCCTTAAAATAACAAATAAAAAATTAGCATGTGCACCACAGATAATAAATTTAAAAAGTTTTGTAAAAGGGTGAAGAATTAAAAGTAAGCCACCCACCCCTAAGATATTGCCTGTTTGTAATTAATTATATAATTTCCTAGCAATCAACTATATATACACACATAGAAGTGCATGGTTGTGCAACTCTTGGGGATGCCAGTTGTATACATTCAAGTATTTTCAGCATACGAATCAGAAATTTCTTCATTTTTATATGCATAGGAATGTTCAAATAACATGGTTCTCGCATTTTTCCCTTAACAATATATCTTGGACAGTATTCTATATTGGTGTATGTAGATCTACTTCATTTTAAAAGTTGCATAGTATTCTATTCTGTGGGTATATCATCATTGATTTAATAAGTCCCCTCTTGATGTAGGTTATGGATGTTTCTTGACTTCTGTTATTGTAAACATTGCTGCAGTAAATAAAGCCAGGTACATGTTTCTGCTTGTACATAGCAGGATAAATCACTAGAAGTGGACTTGGTGAGCCAAAAGGGGTATATGCATTTAAAATTCTGATAGAGCCAAATTGATGTGCCTTCCCCCCATATTGTTACCAATTCAGTGCATTTTCTGAATCTTTGAATCTAGCTAATCTGTAGCTGAGAAACATCAGTTTAAAAATAATTTTAATTTGTATTTTAATAATGAATAAAGGTGAGCCTATTTGCTGTTTATTTCTAAAATGTATTGTTAATGAAAGAAATTCTGGTATAGCGCAAGATATATAATATTTTACCTGTCTTCTAGGAAGTGGGGATGTGGATAAATGTCTTATTTGATACTTAAAAAGAGAAAACAGGAAGTATAAAGTAAAAACTAATGAAAGCAACTTCTGTAGAGAAAGAAGAATAAGAAGAGAAGAAATAGTGGCTATGTTCCTATAACATGTTTTATTGTTTGTGCTTTGGAAACTAGTAAATTTAATAAAATTTTAAAAATTAAAAAAAATGTTATATATTTAGGTTAACACTTGGGAATCAGACTTTTGTTTCCTTTTTCTTTCTTTTTTCTTTTTTTTTTTGGTAAAGAATCGAGTTTTCATTTAGTTTTTCTTCTGGTTTTTGTTGCTCTGACACTTTGTTGCGAATGTGGTGCTGGGGTTTGAACTTGGTTGCTGGCACATGCCAGGCAAGAGCTGTAACTGCTGAGCCAGTGCTCCAGCCCCAGGAACCAGATTTTTAGCAAAAGAGAGAAGAGTCAAGTTAGGCAAATATCCTGTAAACCTGTATTTGAACGGGAAATGTCAGTATAAACTGGTGATGTATTTTTCTTGAAAATGAATTGTTGCAGCTCTTCTCCAGGTTGTAATGACAACCTGGGAGCAGTGACTATCTTAGGGCTGGATTTTGGATTCCAAATACTGTTTTCAACTAAAATGAAACAAGGCTCCTTGTAGGAGTGGCTGATTTTAGGTTTGGAACAGGAAAGTGTACAGGAGGAACCTGGAACATCTTGTACTGTAAGACTGGGACACAGTGACAACTCAAAGGGGGTTCTATTTTTTAGTGAGAAAGAAAAAAGTAACTGCAGCAATAAACAAGAAAACCAGCCCTGATGTTCAAAAGCTGGCCTGCACTCAGAGAAGTCTTGTTTTCTCATGTTAAACATGAGTCTCACAGAATACCTAAGACAAGGTTTCTCTCAGGTCATGGTAAAATGAGACGAGGCGCAGACAGAACCAAGGTCTCTGTGCTGTCTACAGAATACTTAGCCCAAATGAATGACTGTTTCTTTACCCGTGGTTACTTTATCTTCCTTTTAGAGTACCTCAACTTAGATCAGATTTATTGAGACACTCGGTCATAGCCTTGTCCCACTTTCTCACAGCACTCAATGTAGAGAAACTTGCTTCCCTAGACCTTCCCCAAATTATCAAAGCAAAGCCCAAATCCTGTATTTGATTCTACCATTGTCGTGCTGAGATGCTCCGCTGTTCCCCACCATGTGTGTTCTACCTCCCTGCAAGGAGTAAATACTCTCACCTTTTTAAACTGCAGGTGTAGTCCTGGTGGTCTTTGGCTGAAGGAAATACCAGAGGTAGGATAATTTGAGCAACAATATCACTAATAAAAAATAGAGGAAACCAATTTAAATGATTATAGGGCCACAATCAGCAAAATTAAAAATGTGGGAGACTTTGCAGGCAAATGACAAGGGGAAGAAAAATAGGGAGGTGGCATTTGTGAAGAGATTCAAAGATAGATCAGCCATACTCAGTGACTAGACTTTGGGTCCTGATTACAAAAATCAGCATGTACGAAGATATATTTTGAGGTGGTCGGGGCAATTTGAACCTTATTAGATGATATTAAGAAATTATTTTTATTAGACAATGACATGGTGGGTATATTATAAAAAGTACCTGTTGAAAGCATTTACATATGTAATGATGTGATGTCTGGGGTTTGCTTTAGAAGAATCTCAGGAGTAGGTTGTGGATTGGGATTAATGAAGTAAATTGACCATGTGTTTAGATTTTGAAATAGAGTGACGTATATGTGGTCGCTCATTATATCACTTTGCTATTTGCATGTATTTGAAATTGCCTGTCTGCGTCATCTTTCCAATTTTTTGTTTGGTTGGACTTTTATCTTTTTTTCTTACAATTTCAAGGGTTCTTTTTTAAAAAAAAAAAAAAAGAGAGAGAGGGACATTGAGAGAGAGAGAAGCAATTTTATTTAGTTTTTCATGTGGCTTTTGTTGCTCAGAGACTTCTTTGAGTATGTGGTGCTGGGTTTGAACCCTGGTCCTCACGCATGCCTGGCAGGCGAGTAACTTCTGAGCCACCGCGTCAGCCCTCAGGGGTTCTTATTCTCTTATAAGAAAATCAGCCCTTTGTCTTATGCTTTGCAGATATTTGTCTTTTGTCTTTAGAGTTTGTTTATGGTGCTTTTTTTAACCTGTGGAGAATTTCCATTTTTATTTTGTCAACTTATCAAGTTTCTTTATTGCTTAAGTGTTGTATGTGTTGGCTTGGAAAAGCTTCTTTTCTGAGATTCTGGAAAGCTTTTTCATGTTTTCATGATTTACTTTCATTATTTGGTCATCTTAATTTTCTCAGTGTATTTAGTAATATTCTCCCTTAGAACTCTGCCTCAAGAATAATTCAGGAAAAATGTTTTTCAGTAGCTATCATGATTTAAAAGTGCACACCTAGAGAATTAACCAAATAGAATTTTCTGGTTAAAATTGCCCATCCCTTTCATAGGCGAATTAATGAAAAACTCATTTACAAAATTTTTTGAATACACTCAATGTTTTATAAAAATCTTACTAATATAGTTCAGATTTTCCGATTTTAGAGAAATTTAATGTTTGCTTTAAATAAAGAAGGTTTTCTTGGGGCTGGAGCTGTGGCTCAGCAATTGGAGCACTTGCTTGGCATGTGCAAAGACCTGGGTTCAAACCCCAGCACCACATACACAACTAAGAGTAAGAGCAACAAAGACCAGATGAAAAAAATAAATGGATTCTCTCTTTCTCTTTCACTTTCTCCCTCTTTCTTAAAAAACAAAAAAACATTTCTTTCAGCTTTTTTCCTTAGAGTTTTGGAGTTAGGTTTAGGAGCTAGGGATACCTTCTTCTTTTGAAGGAGACGTCTTTAGGTTTGTTCCTCTTTTAGGTCTGACTACTTAGGAGAACATTAGGAGAACAATACGTTTCTAGTTTCCAATCTATGTAGGAATAGTTAAATGTTACTCTAGTGTTTTCACTGTTGGTTTTGGAAAATCTGTATGAACCCAGGGATGAATCTTCTACCCAGGGCATCAAATGTCACATTTTATGTGCAGAGACGTGACAGAATCCTTTCCTCTGGGGTTTAGGGGAGTGGCGGGAGTGAGGTGGCTTGTGCTTGTGCTTGGAAATGAACATACTGTGTGTTCTCATTAAAAAAATTAGTTCTGTGATATACAGTTGCAAGATACTGCATAAAATATTTGAACAAGCTATACTGTATCCCTTTACAGAAACGTAAATGTTTAGTCCTATTGTTAGTACACATCAAAGAACGAATGATAGGAAGGGAGGAGAAGGGGAAAGGTTGGAACCAAGATAAAGCAAGGTACATTCCAAGCATTTATAAGTATGGCACTGTATATACTATAGTCATGTATGCAAAAAATGTTTTTCATAAGTATAAGAATTATGACACTGTACTTGGGTTTTTTTGGTGGAAAAATATAGGACCCAGAAGAGAGGCCAGGGATTGGGGGATGGGAGGAGGGAGGTAGAAGGGTGCAGGGGGTGGGTATTGACCAAATTATATTGCTGTATTGTGTGCATCTAGGAATATGTGACAACAGATCAGTCATTAGGTACAGCTATAACGCGCTAATAAATTTTTTTTTAAAATTGGTTCTGTAGTTGGTGCAACCCTTTTAGAACTTTTAGATATCATTTAAGAAAATAAAATGGATTAAATACATCTAGTACTATATTTTAAACATTTACTCTGCTGAAAATTTCATAGTGTAATATTAATTACTTTCCTAATACAAGTAAAAAAATGTCACTAGGAAAATTTTTTTCATCTCTGATGATATCCACTCTTTTTTCCAGAGTTTGAAGCGTGAGTCTTCACCTAGCTCTTTCCAGCTTAGCTGTGAAAACATTGCTAGTGTGACAATTGCTGCTAAAGATTGCATCACAGTTTGAGTTCAGCTTAGTGTTTTTTAGGAATTAATATATGAATTTATTTGTTTGTTATCTCTGGAGGTTCACTTCTGAGTTTTTATGGTTTGTTGTGTTCTATTTTGATATTTATATGGTTAGTGTTTCAAAAGGTGTCAAATGGCTGTGAATATCTGTCATACTTGAGTGAAACCACGGGACTGATTGGGTGTCTTTAACAAACTCGGAGGCAGGTCAGTTACCTTTCCTCTCTCCCAGGTTTTTATGTCAAGTGATATTGGTAATAAGTATATTTTCTGTTCTTATTGAATATTCTTACAGTTGTCTCTCAAATATAGGATTTGTAGGAGCAAAAAGAAGAAAATGATGAAGACCTATTTTACTAGGAAGTGGCTATATAAACTGACGATTCTGTATTTTTACTTATTGCATGATTTCTAAGTACTAATCAAATGCATTAATCAACTTCCGATTAACTGACTGTGAGAGGATTGTCTTTAGATGTATTACTTTCAAATTGTTCCTGATATAATTTAGCAAAGGAAGTGAGGAAGTTCTTTGTTGACCTATTATCTCTGTTGATTTTTTTCTTTGACTTACTGTAGTTGTAGTTTGGCTGAAAGCCACTTGCACCAAAACATGTAATTACTTCTTAATCGCAAATAAGTTTGAAATACAAATGAATCATTTTGGCCTAGGAATATGAAGGGATGTTTTGGACTCTTGTGAATCATTTGTTCACTAATTTATATTTTTGCCCAACTTATAAAATACACTGAAGGGGGCTTTTATTAAAAATTTTTAAATACAGTAGACTTGGAGATAACAAGAATATTTGCAAGTGAATGAATGAATGGAGAAAGGAAGATATACCAGAATATTTAGGCCAGTGGTCCAGTTTGTGTATCACAGTCTCCAGAGCAGTGTAAATAAAATATGTACCTGTGTGTATATATGCTGTTGTTGAGTGTGGGGTCTTTATTGTTCCAAAATGCTGCTAATTGATATATAGCCAAGATTGACAGTTAATTGCCTTAGATGATGGGTAGTTATGTAATTGACTTTATAATTTTGCTCAGAATTTCCTGGCATTCATTGAAAAGAGGAAACAGCAGTTTCGTAACTCTTTGATATCTTTAAAAATTGCATCATTTTCCCCTCTCTGAGCCTGGTAGGGTTTGATTTTGTAGATATCTGCAGCTGTTTGTCTTTAATATATAGTTTTGTCAAGGGATTCAGAAACATTGTTTACCTGGAAGAGTTTTTATTTATCCTTGTTTGAAACTGATGGTGTAATTAATTAACTCATAACTTTGTGATGGTGTTTCTGCATAAAGCTCAGTGCAGCTTACTGAGGCCAAAGGTTGCATTTTATTCATCTTTGAATTTTCAGCTCCTCACAGATTCCCGCACATACTTTGGAGGTGTTTTGTAAATGCCTTTGGAATAGATGGGGTCACATGTTTTATTTCCTGGTGAACCAAATTGCCGTAGAGAGCTTAGAAAGTGTAGAGTTAAGAGATGATAGCGTGCTTTCTAGACCATCTGTCACTAATATCAATTGTTTCTACTTGGCACTGTGGACTTGTTTTTTTGAAGGGAAGGGCAGCTTGTGTAAAGTTAAAAACAAAACCAAATAAAACATTCTTAAGTTATTCTGAACCTGTTTCGTGGCTCAGTCAGTGTAGTTATTTAAAAAATTGATACTTTATTCAATAAAGATGAGTGCATTCAGTGTTTATTTCAATAGCAATACTATTTTAACAATTGGTAGCTGTTTCTTCCTTGCTGCTTTATAGTCTGTTTTTGAGGCATCAACTTGAGTGATGCTTTTAAAATGCAAACCAGAGCATGGTGCTTCTCTTTGCAAGACCTTCCAGTCATTTGCAGCCTTACTCAGAGTTGGAGTCTGAATCCTTACAGTGGCCCATGCATGGAACATATTCTCCACTCTGTGCCCTTTTACATTGGTCATTGATTTCTCTTGGCTAATTCTCCAGTTGCTTGGTGCCTTGCTGTTTGCAGAACAAGTTGAGCCTATTCCTGTCTTGGCACCTTTGCCCCTGCACCTGCCTGTATGTGGGCTGCTTTCTCCAGAGCATCTGCATGGCTAGCTGCTCTCACTTTGTTTTCTTTGCTTAAATATCACTTTTTTGTCGGGTTTGCCAGGTCATGTTTTAAATTCCATCCCCCAACTCCCTGTCCCTGCTTTTCCCCCTACTTAGCTCTTATTACACTTGTACGTATGACATGTTTTAATTTTCTAAAATTATCTTTCTCTTGTGAATAAAATAAAAGCTCCACGACGCTACAGCTTTCTGTCTCCTTTGTTTGGTGTTTTATTCCTGTCTCCTAGAATAGTGCTGGGCACAGTATGCTGTCAGTAAATATTTTTTGAGCAAATGAATTAATGATGCAGGCAGTATACATAGAAAAATACAGAATTTTGTGGGACTCAATATTTTTATTTTTTTAACAAAACAAAAAAGACTTGATTTTTATTCTGAAAGAATATTATTTAAAAAAGATTTAGCATTATTTTGGGGTAATAGCTTTACGTGGGATACACACATATACATTTATCCAATCCACATTTAGTTTATATGAAAAGATATAAAATACTCATATCACATATAAGTATTATGCAACAAAAGTAAATGTAATAGACTGTATGTATATATGTATTTATATACAGTCCATTCTTGTTATTTGCTGTAGTTATGTTTCATAAAGTTGCTATCAATACCGAATTAGCAAATATTGAATCAGGGTTGCTGATTCAATACATGTACACTAGTACATGTATACACATTACATAGATTACATGATCTTAAATCCTAGTAAAACTCATCCTGAGTGATTCCATTTAATATTTTCATTTAAAAAATTTAAAAGCATAGCATGGCAAAAATGTTCATATTTCTTATCAAAAAGTTACAAATCAGTCAGACGTTGTGGCCCATCCTGTAATTCCAGTGACTGGGAGGCCCAGGCAGGAGGATCAACACAAGTTTGAGCTAGTCTCAGCAATTTTTTTTCTTTTCTTAGTACCAGGGCTTGAGCACAGAGGTACTTAACCACTGAGCCACATCCACAGACTTTTTTTTTTTCTTCCTTCAGAAAGAGGGAGAGAGAGAAATAAAAAAAGAGAACCAATTTTATTTATTTTTTCATCTGGCCTTTGTTTCTTTGATATTTGTTTATGTGGTGGTAGAATTTGAACCTGCGTCCTTGCACATGCCAGGCAAGTGCTCCAACCACAGAGCCACTGCTCTAGCTCCTCCCAGTCCTTTTAATTTTGAGAAAGGATCTTGCTAAATTGCTAATGGCCTCAGCTCCTGAGCTGAAGGGATTACCCACCTGGCCCCAGCAACTTATTGAGGCTCCGTCTCAAAATAAAAAATAAAATTGGCTGGGGATGGAACTCAGTGGTAAATCTCCTGTTGGTTCAATTCCCCCATACCTACCCACTCCAAAAAGTTGCAAATCATTCACTCTAATAGCACTACTCAGTTACTAAATTGTAAATTAAAGGAATGATAGTGCCTTGTCTATCCTCTTTAGTTGTTTTGTTTTTTGGGGGGGCGGTGGGACTGGTGATGAACCTAGGGGTATTCTACCACTGGGCTACATCTGTAACCTCTTTCTTTCTCTTTTTTTTGTTCTTTTTTTTTGGGGGGGGCAGGGGCTCACAAGTTGCTCAGGTTGGTCTGGAACTTGCTGTCCTCCTGCCTCAGCCTCCCAAGGATTATAGGTGCGCACCATGGTATCCAGCTTCATCTTCCAGTTTTCAGGATGAGTTTAATCCAGTATAAACCCATTCCTACCGTGAGGTGACTTTTGTGACTCAGACACAACTGAAGCATTTAAAATTTTGGATTCAAGAATATGTAGTTCATTTTCTGGATGGAATGTATTTTGAGAATGAATTCATGCATGTTAGCAGAAATTATAAATAAATGTAAAAACTTTGGAAAGAAGCCTGAAAATTCTTGACTTAGGTGTTCTGAGTATGATTCTTTTTGGAGGGAAGGAGGTGGGTACTGGGGATTGAGCACAGGGGCACTTAACCATTGAGCCACATCCTAGGTTTTTTTTTTTTTTTTTGAGATAGGGTCTTGCTAAGTTGCTGAGGCTGACTTAGAACTCAGATCCTCCAACCTCAGCCTCCCAAGTTGCTGGGATTATAGGTGTGCGCCATTCTGCCTGTTTCAGGTGTATGCATTTTATTTGGATGAAGCATTGCAAATTAAAATACAAGTATAGTATATGTTCCAAACCTTGTAGAAGTTAGGTCTACCCTTTTGCAAAGTCTGAGTTCCATAAGTGGCCTTAAAACTGTGCTTGATCTATTGGTCCTGTGCGCCTCTCACTTCACTACTTTCTCCTTGCTCCTTGTACTGTGGTCACACTGGCATCCTGACTCTTTGTTTGCCAGGCATACTTCTACCTTAGGGTCTTTGGTACAACCTTGGAAAATTTTGTGTCAGAGTACAGGTTCCTTGAAAAGAACAAGCTTTTTACTTGTACCGCCAAATTATCTGGAACTGTGAGTGACGTGAGTGGTAGAATGCAGTCCACGCAAAAGGAAGAGACTTTCAAGAAAGGAAGAATGAGCAACAGTGTTGAGTGCTGCTGGACAGGTAAATGAAAAATGACTGAAAATGTCATCTGGATTTTGGGATGTAGAGCAAGTGGTGACCTTAGCAAGAGGTATTAGGAGTCATGTAGATGGAGTCCAGAAAGTGAGGAGAAAGGAATTATGGAGACTTTGAAAAGGAAAAGAAAGAAAGCTAATGGAGGGAGATTTAAAATTTTTTTTTTAAATGGGAGAGCCTTGAGCATTTTTTTTAAAAGAGAATAAATAAATTTTATTTAGTTTTTCATGTGGTTTTTGTTGCTCCGACACTTTGTTGTTTATGTGGTGCTGGGGTTCAAACTCTGTGCTTGTGCATGTCATGGGCAAGTGCTGCTGTAACTGCTGAGCCACTGCTCCAGCCCCAGCCTTGAGCATTTTTAAAAACTGATGGGAAGGATGCAGTTGTGGTAGACACTGATTGTATGAGAGAAGGATGAATTAATAGTATAAATGTTAAGGAGGTTGGAGGAGATGGAATATAAGGTAAAGGTGAAGGACCTGATATTGGATAAAATAGCTCTTTTACATAGTAATAGAAGAGAAGGAAGTAAGATTGGATGCTAAGTTGGACTTGAAGTGAGTGCAGGTGGTTTGTAGATTTTATTCTTGGAAAGATAAGGGAATTTCTTTCTGAAAGTTCTGTTTTCTTTCAAAGATAGGATTTACATCATCTGTTAAGAATTCTGATTAAAAAAGAGGAATTGCAGTTTTGAAGAAGAATAAATAACAGTCATCAGAGAGAGTGATTGCTGAGCTTTTAAAAGGAGTGGGAATGTCCTCTGCAGCAGGGTGATATCAGCAGAAAGTTAGATATCAGGGACTGTATTAAAACAACAACAGCAACTTGACCATTGTCCTTTTTCGTTACAGAGATTGATTGACTTCCTACAAAGTATAATGTATTGTGAATAAGATAATTTTTGTATCCAGGCTGTCCATAAATTTATAGGGAATATTTCTCATGTGCAGTAAGAGGTATGAACAATACTTCAAAGATCATGTCTGTCCAAGGAAGAAATAGGTCTTTGGGTATGGGAAAGATTTCAATAAATGTTTTTGGGAAGTGGTGGTGTATGGAAGAAAAGGGGAAAGAGTGGTGATAAGGTATTGGTACCATGTTGGTGGAATGGTGAGTAATCCCATTTGTCCTAAATTATCCTGGAATCAGTGTCTTTCTGTATAGTATGAAACACATCAGAAGTTTATGACTTGAAAGGAAATTGCAGAAAAATATATGACCCCCAAAAAGAGCTTACGGGCATACCTATTTTAGGGAAAATGTATGAGTAGCCATCTAGTGTATAATGAGCTTTACACAGCATTGTAATTTCCCAGCATGGGTATGATGAATTCATAGAGCTCATTAATTGTCTAAGAATCATTATTGTGATCCATTCAAGCTTTTTTTTTCTCTCCAGCAGATTTAAAAAAAAATTCCAAATTTGAATTCAGAACTTGAAAAAATGCCAGTTGTCTAAATACAGTACCATATTATGATAAATATAGCTATTGAAATTTTAAAATCTATTCACAAAACTTTGTTTCAATATTCATAGCAGAACTTTTTTGGAATGTTATCTGAAAAACAGAGGACCATTTTATCAGAGCTGACTATTAATTAGGGTATTGTTTCAGATATAAAAGTTGATCTGCTACTGAAATTCTATTTGAATATGTATAGTTCCAAGCTTGCTTTGTGTATTTAATAACTTTAGTACCATAATTACTCTGTTTACAATTAAATTTTGGTGAATATGCTAATATGGAATATACCAGTGAGTGATTTCAGCAAAGGGCAGTATTGATTTGCATCTTGATGTGCTTTTCGGTTGCATCTGCATTTCATTTAGTATCAAAGAGAAAAGAAGCAGTCAGATTATGTAATGGATTATGTGATAAAACTTTTTCTTTTTTTTTTTTTTTTTTTTTGAGATCTCTCTTTTGCATTGGCTACTATATTTGCAGATTTGAGCCAATGCAGAAAGATTTAATTTGGTTACTGTTGTACCCTCCAGTGTATTCTTTAATAGAAACCTTAAAGCAGGTATTGGTTTCATTATTAGAAGACGTCTGTAATGTGCTAAAGCAATTGTTTAATTCAAACTAGTATTTTAAGTTCTTTAGAACCCTCATTAACTATTAAGACAGGTACTTGTGCTTGTGTTATTTTTGTGAGCAGGGACTTTGGTTTTAAATAATTCCTCTTTCAGAAATCATCTGAAAAGGAACAAGGAGATTGAGAAACAGCAGATTTCATGTTTTCAGAAACTAGGAGACTTCCTATAATCCATAATCAGAAAATAAGAGGGGCCTCCAGTGCAGCAGTGAGGTCAACCAGGAGTATGGGAGGGTGTTGAAAGGGACACTCAAGTGTAGACACTGATCTCGGACAAAACTTGCAGAACAGTGCTCTCCCAAGTTAGTGGCTTCTCTTGAGGGGCACACCATTCAGCTTTTATTTGGAAGAGCTTGTGTTGACAGAAAAGGGTTTTAGGCAATGTTATGATATCATGAAATGTCCTGTTTCATTGTTATTAGTGTGTCTACGTACAAAAAAATCTCTACGTGTGTGCATTTATCAGTTTGTTTCCTCTCAACCCCAGATGTACCCTTCTTTGCTCTGTGATACTTGGGCTAGACCCTGTAAATAGTTTCCTTCCTGGAGTGATGTTAGGTGTTGCTGATAAGAGGGTGAGGAGCGTGACTGCAGGACAGGGCAGAGAAAGTGGCTTCTCTTGCTGTTGCAATGTCTTGGTCTTTTGTTTGTTTATTTTTCTCTCTCTCAAGGTCCGGCTTCCAGCTCTACTCTCTCTACTGTGGGTTTCTTTAGCACTGCAATAAGCACCTTCTTGCTCTTACCAGTACTTCAGTGGGCAGATTCCAGTGGCCAGCTCCAGCTCACCAGCACTCCAGAAAACTCTGCTACCCAGCAGGGTATTGCTACAGCCTTTCCAGTGAAGAGTATTCTCTTGGGTACTTTCTCTTAGCCTTGGAGATAGTAACAGTTCTTTGCATTTGCTAGTCCAATATTTCTTAAAATTGCTTTTTACTCCTTTTAGTGGTTGACCACCTTTTATACATTAATAATTTTTATATTAAATTCTGCTGTTTAAATTACTTGTGTATTTCCTGAATGAGTGTCACAATTTGTTTAATTTACTGTTAATTTTGTATAAATAAAATAGTGAAATAAATCGTAAGTGTACAACTTGATTAATTTTTACAAAGTGAACATACATTATGCCCAAGATTGGGGTAGAAAACATTACCAGATCCGTAGGAGCCTTCCTCATGATGCCTTCTTCCAACTCTTAGTCATTTCCTCCCCCCAAATTATCTGCTATTTGTCTTCTGTTGCCAGTGATTGGTTTTGTTTTTTATTGAGATTCATATAAATGAAACTGTATAGTATATTTTTATCTCTGGCTTCTTTTTCTCAACATAGTTTTTGGGAGGTTCATCTTTTTTTTTTTTTTGGTATCTGCTTGCTTGTTAATAGGCGTGAGGGTTCCCAGTTGAATAAAAGCTGCTCTTCTTGTACATGCCTTTTCTTTTCTTTCCTTTTTTTTTTTTTTTTTTTTAAGAGAAAGGGACAGTGAGAGAGAGAATCGATTTTTATTTATTTTTCCGTTTGGACTTCCGTTTCTCCAACATTTAGTTGAGTATGTGGTGCTGGGGTTTGAACTTGGGCCCTTGCACATGGCAGGCAAAAGCTTTAACCACTGAGCCACATCTCCAGCCCCTGTACATGTCTTTTGATTGACTTTCACTTGTCTTAGGTGTATACACAGAAGAATTGCTGGGTCAGTTAATACCTACTGTGAAACAGATTTTGCAAAATGATTTAAATGGTAGACAGGGTATTAGAGTGCCATTTGTTGCACCATCTTACCAACACTTGGCTTGTCAGACTTTCACAGTGCAGGTCTTTAAAACCTTTAAGACATAGATTACTTAAATGCTGTTTTAATGTTTTAGATGGTGATCATAGAAGAAAAGCTTCCAAAAAAATTTTTTGTGTGTGTGAAGTAAGCACAATATTGGTGCCAAAACAAATAAACAGAAGAAAATTAATCTATAGATCAGTCATATCAATTTGTTTTTAAATAAAATATTAGCAGATAGAATCCAGCAGTACCAAGAATCATCATCACCAAGTATATATTTTTTTTTCCCTAGGAACGGTTATGTTAAATTGCCCTATACAGGTATGTGGTGTGTTAGCTGCATTTCTTTAGGTTTTTCATGTCTCTCAACATGTTAAATAGGCAAGTCATTGAGAAAATGCTCGTTTATTAATCTACTGTCATTGACCCTGTTGCACCCTTAGGAAGCGGTCCCTGAGCACTGATATGGCCCTTGGTTGCCTGAGGTCAGCCTGAGATTGTAGAGGCCAGCAAAAGGGAGTCTTCCACATTTTTTTCCCATTAGAAGCCACAGGTGGAGTTTCATCTAGGTACATTTTAAAGAAATATTTTTGTGTCATAGTGGCCTAATTTAGTCAGAGCCACAGTATATGTTTCAGTGATTCCTTAACATTCTGGTGGAGTCAACTTAAATGTGAGGGTGGTTTTAACCCAAGTGCAAAGTTAGTTTCAAATACTAGATGATTATTATTTTCATTCAGTTGGTTTTTGCAAGTAAATTGGTAATCTAAGAACTGCATGTGAATACTTAAGTTCCTGTCACAAGGCCAGGGTCCCCAGGGTTCTGAGTCCAGGTTCTTGGTGTCCTGAGCAAAGATTTGAGCCAGAAGTGAAAGGTTAGCAGGCAAAGCAGAGGTTCATTGAAAGTGGAAGAATACCAGGAGAGTACAGTGGGCCAAGCTGCAAAGTAGCTCAAGGCCCTATCTGCACAGTGGCACTCACTTTCTGGGCTGTGTTCTCCCCCTTCTCCCCTGGATCGATCTGGGCTTGACTGACAGCTGAATCATACATAATTTCTTCTCTACTGCCCATGCCTACGTGTCCCCATCCAACCCCACATACAAAGGGGAGCAAACTGCAATGCTAATGATATGGTAACTAGCAATAAGTTAACTTTAGGTCAGTCTCTGGGGCTATTGGATGCCCAAGATCAGGGACTTTTCCTTCATGGTCTTAATTTCTTTTTGTGGTCCTCTACCTTCCTCCACTTATTGGCATGATTGATCCAGTTTTCCTTCATAGGAAGGACTTCAAATGGAATGTAGTAAGAGCCCTTGGTGGGACTGAGAGCCCGAAGGGGTGGTCCCTTCCCCATGCCCTGTCTCCTGCCCTGCCCAGCACTTCTTTATGAATACTTTTGTACTTGGTTTTCTTGGGTTGGTGTTACATGTTTAAATTCCTTGAGCACTTTGGATTCCCCTGTTGTGTATGAGAAATGAGGAAAATAAAGAAGAACAAAGTTGGATAGCTGTTTGGAAAAAGTTGGTTTTCTACCTCATATTTTATACCAAAATAAACACAGATCAAAATTTTACCAGCAAAATATAAATCATAAAGTAACCGAAACATGAGAGCTATTAAAAATAATTTTTTAAAACAATGGAGGACTTTCTGAGGGTATCATAAAATCCAAAATCTGAAACAGTGTCAAAAGATAAATTGGGGGGCTGGTACAGTAGCTTGGTGGTTACGGCGCTTGCCCAGCATGTGCAAGTACATGGGTTCAAACCTCTGCACCATGTATACAAGTAAGTATCAGAGCAATGAAAGCCTTGTGAAAAACTCAATAAAATTGATTCTCTGTTTGTCTCTCGCTCTCACTCTCACTGACCTTATCTCTTAAAACAAACAAACAAAAAAGATAGATTGGACTGGGTTCCATGGTGCATACCAGTAATTCCAGTGGCTTGCAAGACTGAGACAGGAGGATCCCAGGTTCAAAAGCCAGCCTCAGCAATTTAGTAAAACAGTCTCAAAATAAAAATAAAAAGGACTGGTGATGTGGCTCAGTGGTTAAGCACCCCTGGTTCATTCCCTGGTACCAAAAAGGGGGGGCTATTATTTGCAATACAAAGAGATAATTTATTTAATATACAATATGTAAAAATTGCCTATCAAAAGCAAGAAAATAAAGAAAATAAAAGAAAATAAAGCTCACTGATAGTTCACAGGAAATGATGTGCAGATTTTGCTTAGAAGTCTTTATTGTTGAATGGGGATGGGATTAACTCACTAAATATGAAGAGATTTTCAGTTTTGATCTCTTGGCGATTGACAATTATAGGAACAGTAATTTTTAATGTTTAAAATTATAAAATATTATATAATGCAGAGAACTATTGAGCAAACAGGTTTAATGAGAGTATCTTCCAAGATTGTCTCATAAGCACCATCTTAGTCAAGAAATAAAACTTTACCCACCATGCATCTCATCTTAATCACCACTTCATGTGCTTCCCCCAAATAAAGTCTTTTATAACCACACCTTGTTTTTATTGTTAACACAGTGTGCATCTCCTAAGCACTGGTTTAGATTTGCCTGCTTTTGTTTTAGATGTTTTAACTTTGTCAAAGTCCAATTTTCTTCTCTATTCCTTCTGCCTTCCCCTTTATTTGTTGAAGAATTGGTAGTGTGCTACAGGTTTCCTGCAGGAGTTTGCTGATTGCATTCCTGTTTTAATTTATCACATTCTACTATTCTCTTCATTGCTTGTAAATTAGTAGGCTTGGTCAGTCAAGTTTGTTTGGTTTTGGTTTATTTGTGTTTTGCTGACTGCTTTATGGGTGGTGGTGTGTTTTTTTATTAGGAAACAAGTAGAACTGTTCCCTTATTTTCCTGTTAATTGCTACCAGTGCTTAATGCCTAGATCCATTAATTCATTAGGAGATGGAATTAGGGATAATGATGCTCATCTAAAACCATTCTTCATTATTAACTGAAATATTTCTATAGGAGAAATTTCTCTTCATCTTCTATTTGGTTACCCAGTGGTACAGTTCATATAGGAAAGAGGATAAAACCTTGATTCTCTCCCTTTATTTACTAGTTTTTATAATGAAGTGTTTTCCTGTTATTCTCTAAAAGTTTATCCATTTAGGTTTCTTTTGTGAACTCTTGAATCTACCCATTTTATGTGTTTTAATGCATTTTGATTATTATTTTGATTGATTCAAATTGCCTCCTCAGTGGGAGGCAAACTGGCTCCTTACACCTATTTGATGTAAACCCTGGTAGTTTTTGGTAGCTTCTTTGCCATTTAGTATGACAAGATGCCCTGAGCTTATCTTACAGATTTTCAGCTGTAGACTTGGAGTCAATCATTTCTTCAAGGAGCCTGGTTTATTCTAATGGAAATGGTCTTTCAAGAATACAGTTCATATGCTAGGATACTTATTCTTTCTGGGTTGGTTACTGTTTCTAAGCCTTTCTGTGAATGGGGCTGGAGAATACAAAGGTATGTATATGTATATATGTGCATGCTTTTGTAAAAGGTACGCTCTTATGAATTAAATCTACGTTTAAGTATAGCATTTTTAACGTACTACTCCTTTTTCTCATGTTTTATCTCCTTCTGTATTTGCATTGTGGTTTTTTGAAATCATCAGGGATAATAGAATAAGAATGTTACCTAATTATAGCAGTCTTCCCTTATCCACAGGGGAAATCATTCCAAGAGCTCCAGTGGATGGCTGCAGATGGTACTGAACCCGGTGTATATTATGTATTTTCCTACACATACATATTTGTGATAAAATTTATAGTAAGAGATTAACAACAACTACTACTAATAAAAACAGTTAAAACAATGTACCATAATAAGTTATGTAAGTGTGTCTCTGTCTCAAAACATTATTGTTACTATACTTACCCTTCTTGTGATGTGAGATGATGCAGTACCTTTCTGAAGAGATGAAGTGAGGTGAATGACTTAGGCATTATAAAATAGTATTAGGCTACTGTTGACCTTTTTCTTGCTTTACACATGCATTGCAATATTGTGACAGTCAATCTTGATAACCAAGATGGCTGCTATGACTAACGGGTGCGAAGTGTATGCAGCATTGATACATTGGACAAAGGGATGAATCATATCCAGATCTAGGCAGAAGGGTACAGCTCAAGATCTCATCACACTTACAGTGGTACACAGTTTAAAACTTATGAATTGTTTATTTCTGAAATTTCCCATTTAGTATTCTCAAACCTCCTTCATCCTTGGGTAACTGAAAGGATTAGTGAGGGGCTACTCTACTCATTTGCATCATTCCACATTTATGCACACAATAGCTTTAGTTAACAAAAGCAAGTATCACTGCAGTATGATCCATGGAAAGTTGCTGCTTTTACATGTGTTACATGTCTACATTGTTTGAACATATGCCCATTTTATATGCTCTGTTCTCTCCTTTGTAACTCTTTCAGTCTGTTTCACAAATGCTTTAGTGATTTTGGATGTATAGGCTTGTTTGCTAGTAGATTCTTACTGCCTTTGATAATACTGTGATAGTAACACTTTGCAGGGTTTATCCTTTGATTTTTCCTGTTACGTTGGGTTTTCTTCATCTCTTATGAATTCATGATTTTTCTCTTGAAACATTGTTATCAGCTGGATGTTGTGGCTTATACCTGTGCTCTGGCAACTTGGGAGGCTGAGACAGGAGGATTCTAAGTTTGAGCCCAGCCTTGGCAATTTTGTAAGAACCTGTTTCAAAATTTAAAAAAATAAATTAGTAAATAAAAAGGGCTGGATATGTAGCGTAGCTCAGTGGTAGAGTGCCCCTGGGTTCCATCCCCAGCACCCACCACAAAACCAAACCAAGCCTAAGAATTGCTTTCTAATCTTTTTGTTCTTTCTGATTTTTTTTGTTTTTTCATTTTCACTTTCTGTTTCTCATAAGTTACTTAAAATGTTTTCAATCTGTGTGCCCTTCTAATTTAGCCTTCTTTTTTTTTTTAAAGAGAGAGGGACAGTGAGACAGAGAGAATCAATTTTGTTTAGTTTTCTGTTTCACCAACACTTTGTTGTGTACGTGGTGCTGGGGTTTGAACTTTGCATCCTTGAGCATGCCAGGCAAGCGCCGTAACTACTGAGCTACCGCTCCAGCCCCTTGTCTTCATTTTTGAAGTGGTTTTCTTTTTTCTTTTTGGTGTTGGGGATAGAACCCAGAGCCTTGCATATATATGCCAAACATGTGTTCTGCCACTGAGCTCACACCTAGCCCCTTGTCTCTTATTTTTATTTTCTTCCACCACTTGGTTTATGAGCTTTTCTAATGTTGATTCTTGTTAGTCTTTGTATATAAAATTTTGTCACCTTGTTTTGAAATATTTATAGCTGTGAACTTTGTGGGAGGAAGTGTTTTTCTGAAGGAATCCTCCCCTAATACCAGTTTTGTATGGGACCAGGTCTTGAATCCTTTCAGTTACTGAGTTTCATACGCAATTATTTTTCCTTTTTGTTCGTTTTAGTTGGTGTGGTTCAGGTTGACTTTATGTCATCTCTAGAGCTCCTTCTCCATTTGTTTTTACATAGTCTTCCAAAATCTGGAGGCTAACTCAGACCCACTTTTATTAGAACTTTTTCCTTTACTTGTACAATCCTCATGATGCTCACTTTGCACTATATTCCCTACAGTTTTTCTTTAACATCTTTAGCATCTCCTGGGTGGAGGCTGGCTGGTTACTATTGAGAGTTGTATAGTCCAGCCTGGTTTGTCTTACCCACTCAAATTCTAGGTTTTTGGAAGTAGAGATATTGTCCCGCTGTTTTGTTATCTGTAGGTTTTGAGCTTGGCTCTCAAGTTGTCCTGTCTGGTATTATGGGGGAGTTTAGGGAGATTAAACAAGTGTGCTGCCACAACCTCTGTGCTCAGGGTTAACCTTGAGCCTAAATTTTCTCCTCTTTTAAATGGAGATGATAATGGGTCTTCATGGTCTTGAGGATGAATGAGACCTACCAAAAGCAACTTATCTAGTGTCCTTCTAAGGGTCTAATTATATTGTATTATGTTTTCACAATACAATAGTAGTGTGTACCATATCTCATCAGTATTGACCTTTAAAACTTAGGGCTTTGCTGTAAAGTGTGAGTTCTACTTGGAGCTTCTTTTCCCCTCATCTTCATGGAACAGTTTTTTTTTTTTAATTAAATAGCATTTTAATCATAGATGATATGTAACTGAAACTTAAAACTAAATATTTTTTTTAAAAAAGAGAGAAGGACAGAGAGAGAGAGAGAGAGAGAGAATCAATCTTTATTGAGTTTTTCACATGGCTTTCGTTGCTCTGACCCTTAGTTGTGTACGTGGGTGCTGGGGTTTGAACCTGCGTACTTGCGCATGCCAGGCAAGCGCTGTAACCACCAAGCCACTGCTCCAACCCCTAAACATTTTTTTGAAAGTAATTGTGTAGATCATTTTATTTATAGTTTACTCTCCAAGCTAAAAGGTAATGAATTAGGATTTGAGCCATTATAAATCAGAATTAATAGATGTCCTTAACTTAAGTGTTGGGAAAAGTAGGAATTTGAACAACATCACTGTTGCCCAGAAGCTTTCCTTTAAGAAAAGTGTTTTGAACACTACTAAGATTATAATTATAAGTGTTGCTTTGTTCTGTCTTACAGTGAAAAATGCCTCGTGTGAAAGCAGCTCAGGCTGTAAAACAGGGCCCTGCAAAGAGACGTCTTGCAGAACAATTTGCAGCTGGGGAGATAATAACTGACATGTCAAAAAAGGAATGGAAACTAGGATCACCCATTGGCCAAGGTGGCTTTGGTTGCATATATCTTGGTGAGTATATGACTACTTCTAATCATCAGTCCAAAGATTTATATGCTTTCTTATCAAAATGGTTTCTCATTTGTCAGCTATTATTAGATGTTCCTAATAATCTGCAGTCAACTTAATATTGTATGATTAAGCAAAAATGCATCTCTGACAAAGGAATAGACGATTGCTCATTTAATCATAGTGGAAAAAGAGAATGAAACATAATATTGTCATCAGTGTGCGATATGGCTTTAGATTTTTAAGGTGTTTTATGTAATTTAATCTCTTTTGAGAATCAAAGCCATGTATGTACTTTTCTCCTCCAACTTCTACCCAATTAGAATTTATTCCCTTTTTGACTAATTTTACATGCCTTTTACAAGTGTGGATTTTTTTTCTGTCTGTACAACTGTAATAGTGTAATGGAATTAGGAGAGAGACCTAGAAATTGCATATTAGACCTGATCAAATGTACCATTAATTAGCATTTTTATCTTAAAATTTTTTGAGATCTATGTAGAACCCAGAAATCCTGTAGGTTAACTAAATTATTAATTTAAAAAAATACTTTACCTGATTGTAAAGCTGTCTGCTTCAACAAGAATATTAGTAGGGATACATGCATTTTATATTTGCTTTTTTTAAAAAAAATTTTTATTGATGAATTATGTATAATGAAAGTATTTGTTGTTACAGATTCATACATAAATACATTATGACAGTGTAATTTAGATCCAGTCTCTACCCAGCATTTACCCACTGCCTTGCCCTCTCCTGGGTCTCTTATCTCCACTGAACTCTCCCTGATTACAAATATAAATATATATAAAATTTAAATTTAATAATATTATATAAATATATAATATATATAAAATTATTTTTGAATTTTCTAGTTTTTTTTTTTTTTTGGTGTAAGAGATTGAACCCAGGGGAGCTTAACCACTGAACTGCATCCCCAGCCCTTTTTAGATTTTATTTGAGACAAGAGTCTCTCACTAAGTTGCTTAGGGCCTCTCTAAGTTGCAGGCTGGCTTTGAACTTGCAATCTTCCTACCTCAGCCTCTGGAGTTGCTGGGATTACAGGCATGCACCACCATTCTTGGTGAATTTTGTAGTTTTAAATGCCTGTGTGAGTATTATTCAGCATCTCAGGGGAGTAAAATACACCATGCAGTGTTTATAGCTCCCTTTATCCTTCCCCATCCTTCCCTCTCCCACTTCCCCGTTTCCCTCCCCTGCTTTCATAACTAGACTTCCCCCAGATCACGTGTTGCTCTGAATTTGATGGGTCTAATATATAGCCTTGGCTACTTTTTTTTTTTTTTTTTTAAAGAGAGAGGAAGATAGAATCAGTTCTATGAAATTTATTTTTTTATCTGGTCTTTGTTTCTCTGACGCTTAGTTGTGTACATGGTGCTGGGGTTTGAACCTGGGTCCTTGCACATGCCAGGCAAGTGCTTGAACTGCTGAGCCACTGCTGCAGCTCAAATTTGACTTTTACCCCATCTTTTGTTTTACTCTAGCTTTCATATATGAGAGAAAACATCAATCTTTTGAGTCTCTGAGTTTGGCTGATTTCACTTAGCATAATTTTTTCCATTTCCATCCATTTACCTGCAAAGATCATGATTTCATTCTTTTTAATAGCTGAGAAGACCTCCATTACATGTATATACTGAAGTTTTTGGATCCATTTATCCAGTAATGGGTATCTGGGTTGATTTCATAATTTAGCAATTACGAAATGTGCTGCTATAAACATTGATGTAGCTGTGTCACTGTAATATGCTGATTTTATTTCTTCTGGAAAAATACCCGGGAGTGGAATACCTGGGTCCATCCCTAGTTTTTTGAGAAGTCTTCACACTGCTTTCCAGAGTGGCTGTACTAGTCCCACCGACAGTGTACAAGTGTTTCTTTCTTCCCACAACTTCTCCAGCATCTGTTGTTGTTTGTATTCTTCATCCTTGCCATTCTGACTGGAGTGAGGTAAAATCTTAATATAGTTTTATAGTTTTGATTTGCATTTCCCTGATTGCTAGAGATGTTGAACATTTTTCATGTATTTATTGGCCTTCTGTATTTCTGCTGTTGAGAGGTTTCTGTTTAGATCTTTAGCCCATTTATTAACTGGGTTGAATGTGTTTTTTGAATTCTTAGATGTTCTGGAAATTAGTCCACTGTCAGAGGAGTAGCTGGCCATGATTTTCTCTCATTCTGTTGGCTTTCTCTTCATGTTCTTTACTAATTCCATAGCTGTACAGAAGCTTTTTAGTTTAATGGTGTCCCACTTATTGATTCTTGGTTTTAATTATTGCACTCTGGGAGACTTGTTAAGGAAGTTCGTGCCAACACCTATAGAGTAGAATGTTGAATCAATTTTTTTTCCTAACAGTTGTGTGGTAGATGTTCTAATTCCTAAGTCCTTGATCCATTTTGATTTTTGTGTAAGGTAAGAGATAAAGATCTAATTTCATGTTTCTGCTTATGGGTGTCCAGTTTTTCCAGCACCATTTGTTGAACAGGCTCTTCCCTCCAAAATATATTTCCTCCCTTTATCAAATATCAGATGGTTAAAGATTTGTGCATTTGTCTCTGAGTCTTCTCTTCTATTCCATTGAAAACTCAGAGACAAATTGTATTTGCTTTTGATATTTCTAACTTTTCCATCATTCTGTGTTCTTACCCTACCTCTAATCTGTTTAGTTATTTAATTGTTTATTAATTTCCCATGGAAGTTTATAAAATTTTATGTTTAGCAGTGAAACTTTTTTCCTTTCAAGCAAATGTTATTTAGAATATTAATACTGTAGCAGAGATTAACATCTCCTGGAAATTTGTTAGAACTGCAAATTTTTAGGCCCCTCTCCAGACCTGTGCATCAGACACAGTAGGGAGAGGGCCCAGCAGTGTGTTTGAACAAATCCTCTAGGTGGTCCTGATGTGTGCTGAAGTTTGAGAACCACCGGCAGAGGTAAACTGGCAGCTGCTCTTACTCTGGAGGGGGCCCATCTTACCTCTTTTACCATCAGTGGGCTGCAGTTGGTCAACTTCAGTCTCTTGGCCTGTCTTCATGAAAGGCTTAAAAGTTGATGTATAGACAGGGGGATCTTTCCTTTGGGCAAATAGGTGTTGATGCCCTGGTTTTGTTTAGAGCTATACCCATTCCACTGGAACAGGCCATGTATAATTAAGGAGAAAATCATAATAAATCCTGAAAGAGTAGTAGCTCTTTTAGTCAGGTATAGCCAGCCAGCTATGTTAACCAGGTGATTTAGAGGAAATGGGTAGATTACATATAAGCTGTCTCTACTGCAGAATGTTTGGACTTGTGACATGTTAATGGGCACTTGTTTCTAAACAAGTAGACCCTTTGTGTTAATTTTATAACCTTTTGCAAATTTGAGACTTCCTTTGCATGTGTGCTGAATTCTTGTATGTATTATTAAAAGGTGCTGTCTGATATCCGATGGTTCGACAGTTCTCTGTGATAAAATTTTGCCTTTATAAACCTGGGTTGACCAATTTAAGGAGGGATTTACTTGACTATTTCTGCCTCTAGTGGATCTCTTTGTAACCACTGATACATTGAAATAGCCATATTCAGGATCATCTTTCTTGTCTATTCATGAATTCAATAGGTTGCCTTTGAATTCTCTTTGGATTTTTTTCCTGCAGCATTTGATACAGTATTTCTTTCTCAAAAAACTGTTTCCCTTATCTTCCATGGTACTTCACCTTTCCCCTTGGTTTTCTTCCCTGACTGTGCTTAGTCTGCCTTGTAGGTGCTTCTTTGTTCTTCAGCTCTTCTGTTGGCTTACTTATCCCTCTATATATTCTAAGTGATCTTATTAAATTCATGCCTTTTGTTGCTGTCTCTTTGTTTTTGGTTTCCATATCCTTTTTCTATAACCTAGGGCTTGGTCTCCTATGTCTAGGCCCATGGTCAGTTGTCTATAACAGGTCTCTAGTTGGATATCCCGTAGACATGTCTTAAGTTTTTATCATATTTTATTTCCTGATGGTCTCATGATTAGAAGAGGATTTATCTGAATGAGTGAAACCTGTTAAGCTAAAAACTGGGAAGATGTTTTGGATATTCCCTCATTAATATCCCCAGTACCTCATCTAGTATTAATTGCTTTAACTGTGACTTCTCAAATCCACTCATTTTTCTCTATCTTTGCCGCCAGTACCCTTCTCTTGTCTTGTCTGGATTCACACTGTCACCGTGAATGTTCCTTCTCTGTCAGGTTCTGGCCCCCTTGTATCTCATTGTTCACAGTGTGGCCTGAGTGAGCTTATATGCCATTTAGATTATATGATCATCCTACTTAAACCTCTTTAATGATTCTCCAGTGCCCTCAAAGAGCCAGACTTTCAAGAATGGCACACCCTACATGTGTAACTTCTGTGTTCACCCCTTCTGTCTCCTCAGACTTAATGATTCAGCCATCATCCTACCTTTTGCCTCTGATATATGAATACGCTGCTGCTTTTAAAAAAAATGTATTGGTGCATTTTGTTTAACCAATAAGTCCAACATAGATCATTTCAACATATAATTAAAATTGTCAATAGGATGCTCAGCATTATTTTTCTATTAAGTTCTGAAAATATTTAATACCTTTATTGAGAGAATTTCTGCATTAAAAATACTGTCTAGCAATTTAATGAGTATGGTCATTAGCAAATACCTGTGAACTCGTTTCTACAATCATGATAAAAGATATAATTGTCACTTCTAAAAGCATCCTTCTGCCCTGCCCCATTTCTTTTCTTTTCCTTCCTTCCTTTTCTCCCTCCCTTTCCTTTTCTCCCTTTCTCTCTTTCCCTTCCTTTTCCTCCCCTCCCCTTCCTTCTTTCTGTGATAAAATTGTTTTAACCTGAGTTCTATCCTCTTAATTTTTTTTTTTTTTAAGAGAGAGTGAGAGAAAGAGAGAATCAACTTTGTTTAGTTTTTCATTGCTCTGACAGTTGTATATGTGGTGCTGGGGTTTGAACCTGGGTCCTTGTGCATGCCAGGCAAGTATGATACTGCTGAGCCACCGAACCGGCCCTGTTAATAAATTTTTAAACAAAGAAGACAGTTGATTAACATAGGCACTATGTTGTACAGTATATCTCTAGAATTTAATCATCTTGCATAACCAAAACCTCATGCCTGTTGGTAATGAATTCCTCACTGTTCCCTTTCCTGGCCTTTGGCAACCATGATTCTCTCACTTTGTGTGTGTGTTTGATTGTCATAGACACCTCATATTAAGTAGAATCATGCACTATTTGTCTTGTCACTGGCTTAATGTTCGCCAGGTTCATCCTTAAAATTTCTTTTTTATGCTGAATAATGTTCTATTTGTGTTAGAAGCTTTCTGTTGCTGCAACAGAATGCCCAAGATAAACATCTTAAAAGAAAGATTTATTTTGGCTCACACTTGAAGAGATTTTAGTCTGAGGTCCCTTGCCTCAGTTGTTTCTGAGCCTGTGGTGAGGAAGAATGTCATAGCAGGGAGCATGTGCATGCAAAGCCGTGCACTTCTGTTACATATCACATGTGTTAATGGCTCGTGGTCTTTGTACTGCCCCTTGGTGGACATTTAGGTTGTTCCCATGTCTTGGCAATTGTATGTAATGCTTCAGTGAAACATGAGAATGCACATATCTCATTGAAAACTGTTTTATAGGCTGCTCCTCGTTCCCTGGAGCTAAATGTGGGACAGATAGTATATATCCACATCCCCCTTATGTTTACCCTTATGTAATAGTGTTCACATGGATTGAAATTTTTAAATTCCAGAATAAGCAGGAGCTTTTTGACAGTAGGACAGCTCTTATTTTCCTGGCATATTTTGCACTACATATTATTTGAGTGAATTATTGAGCTTCCTTACTTCCCACCTTTCCTCATCTGAATTATGCAGTATTATTGGGATGCTATCTTCATTTTAATATTCTGTAAGAAAAATATGAACCTGCTTTATTACTAATTCAGTATCTAAGTGATGTTCTCTGATTTTGTTCCCCAGGGAGCTCAGACCTCTTCACCTGGCCATGTTAGCCGTCAGCTGGTCTTTCTTCGTTATCTGAGGTGTTTTAGGTGCAGCCCTCCCAAATACTGCTGCTTCCCAGTCGATCTGTAGTTGCTTAGTTTCCATTGCTGTTCTTTTCCATCTCATCAACTTCTAATGTGGGAGTGCCTTCTGTCCACACTCATTCCCTCGGGGATCTCTTCCAGTCTCAAGAGCTTTAAATAAATAGTATATCTAAATGTATTTCCCCTACTAGGCCACTCTACCCAACTCAAGACTTACATATCCAACTTGGATGTTTAATAAGCATTTCAAACTTAAGATACTGCAAAGCATTAGTTTCACCTGCCGGTTTCTCCTTGTTAATAAGAAGGAACTTTCTCTTTCTAGTTGCTTAGGCCCAAAACCTGGAGGCATTCAAGCCTCCATTTTTATCTCTTAAACCTTTATATCCAGTCCATCAACAAATCCTGTTGGCTCTTCATTGAATATATGGCCATAGTCTGACCAGTTATCACCACCATATTTCCATGCTGGTTTAAGTTGTGACTCTCCTGTGGAGTACCATTACAACTTGCTCACTGACTGCCTGCTTCTGCCCTTGCCCCCTGTACACTGTTCTCCGAAAGCAGCCCAGAGAAGTTTATAAAAATGCGTCTGATCTTGCCAGTCCTCTTTCTCAGAACTTTGATGTTACCTGGTAAGCCCATGTGGGTTTTTTTTTTGCTGCCTTTCTGCTGTCTCTTGTCACTTTTCACCTTGGTTTTTTTTCCTCCAGTTACAAACTTGTCCAGCATACTCCCACGTCTAGGCCTTTGTGCTGGTCTGCCTGGTGTACTTTTCCCTCTCCACTTTTGCCTTGTTCCCTATCTGCCTTGATACCAGTGCTTCGCAAATGCTGTGCCCACCAGGTCTCTTCCTGTACTGCAACATTGCTTCCCCTCACTGCTGGTTTAGTTTCCTTCAATGGCACTTACACAATCAAACACACTTTGTATTTTATTTGTTACTGCATCTTATGCTTAACTCAATACTTCTTTATTTGCATGAAATAAAAAGCCACGTTAAAATTATTCTGGATGACTGTTAAAAGTTCTAGTGCTAATGTTCTAAAGTATTGATCTGGATGATTTTTTCTCCAGCTAGAGTTTTTTGAACGTTAGTGCCCTCTTTTTCTTACTCTTCAGCTGCTCCTTATAAAATGGGTTTCATAGTTTGTTATATTTAAGATGTTGCATCAGCTATTCTGTAGGGAATTCATAGTACATATCAGAATGTCAAAGACCATGAGTGCTTTAATTTGGGAGCTGCCTATAATTATTTGGGAACTGAAACTTGTTCTAACAAGGGGTTACAGATATACCATTCTAAATGTTAGTTTAATATTTGTAATAATACTACTTGTTCTGATATTGTTTAACTTTTTTAAACAGCTGATACAAATTCTTCAAAATCTGTTGGCAGCGATGCACCCTGTGTGGTAAAAGTGGTAAGAAAATATTTCAGCTAATTTTTTTCTTTTCTTAACTGAAGTTAATTTGGTCTTTATTTTGTAAAACATCTTTTTGATAAGTAGAATTAATTAAACCATAAGGTATTGCATTTTTAATAATGTTTCATAAATATTTTATGAGAAATGAAAGTAGCTTTGCAGTTTTAAATAAGTTGTGTTCAAAAAGTTCCTCTGTCCTGCTTTGAATTAGAGAGGTACTGGTATTTGGTGATAAGTGAATGAAAGTGTAAAGGTATGCAGATGGGGAATAAAACATACCCATCTCATTCTTTTAGTTTTAGTTATTTAAATTAGATGAGTTGCTTTTTATGTTGATATCCTACAAGACTATACTGACAATGTAGCTTTATTTTATTTTGCAGTTATTTCTGGACTTCCACTTGGTCAATTTTTTTCTTTTTGCTTTCTCTCGATTTTCTTCCCTTCCTTGTTCATTTTAGTAAATTAAATTATTTAATTGTATTATTGGCCTTTCTTTGCTATACTGTGTTAAAATTAGTTTGTAAGGATTGACAGCATCTCATCTGACATAATAAACACACTTTGAATAGCCAGGTCAGTTTACAAATTGGTGAACTAAAAGACTATGATTTATTTTTTAATCAGTTATACATCTTCTTGCTTATCAACATTTATAGCTCCCCTCTCCTAGAATTCTTGCAATATCCAGAATATTTACACATTTTATACACATTTTATATTATTTTGTTAAAATCATGTAAGGTTGTTCAAAAAATAATAAAAAATAAAAAAAAAAAGAAAAACATGCTTTTGTTAAATAGAAGAACCAGCAAATGTGTTATTTGGGGAAATTAATATATAACCTCCTCACCCCCAATTTTTCCTAAAGGCTTCACAGCTCAGGAATTAGAATTACCTCATAGTTTTTGATTTATTTCTGTCTTAAACAGACAAATAAGCAAACTGTATTTGACCCATTAGGAATCAACTTTTTTGAACCAGAATTTTTTTTTTTTTAAGAGAGAGGGAGAGGGAGAGAATGAGAGAGAGAGAAGGAGAGAATAAATTTTCTTCATTTTTCCATCTGATCTTTGTTTCTCAGACACTTAGGTGTGTGTGTGGTGCTGGCGTTTGAACTTACGTACTTGTGCATGCCAGGCAAGCGCCGTAACTACCGAGCCACCGCTCCAAAAAGATTTCTGTCACCCCAAAAAGATTCCTTGTGTCCTTTGCTGATTAAATTTCTACTTGCTACAGTTTTGGAGGCAAAGATTTATCTGATACTGTTTATTGCCACGGACTAGTTATTCCTATTTTTGGAATGTTACATAAATGGTATTCTGCAAAATATATACTGTTTATGCTTAGTATAATGTTTCAAAGGTTCATCTGTATTGTTGGTGTATCAATCATTCATTCCATTTTATTTTTCTATTGATACACCGTTGGGTTGATTCTAGCTTTGGGCTGTTATGAGTGCGCTTCTATAAACATACTTGTACAAGTGTATTTATGGATGTAGATTTTATTTTTCTTTGATAAATGCTCAGAAGTTGAATTGCTAGTTTATGAGGAACACACATTTGAATTTATACAAAGTATTGGACAGATTTCCAAGTGATTGTGCTGCATTTCACCACAACTGTATGAGGGCTCTGATTGCTCAAGGTTCTGCCAGTGTTTGGTGTTCTCCTCCTCAGGTTTGTTTGGGTTTTAGCCATTACAGTGGCCATGAAACAGTGTCTCTTTGTGGCTTCAGTTTGCATTCACTTAATGACTAGTAATTTCAAACCCTTTTCATTGTACTAATTAGCCGTTCATACATATTGTTTTGTGTATGGAGTGCTTCCTCACCCTTGTTCTTTTCCTTCTTTTTCTTTTTCTTTCTTTTCTTTTTTTTTTTTTTTAAGAGAGAGAGGGACAGTGAGAGAGAGAGAAAGAGAGAATCAATTTTTATTTAGTTTTTCATGTGGCTTTTGTTGCTCCAACACTTTGTTGTATATGTGGTGATAGGGTTCGAACTCACGTCCTCGCCTGTACTAGGCAAGCGCTGCAGCTGGGCCATCACTTCAGCCCCACTTTTATTTTTTAATAGCTGGGTTGTTTTGCTTTTTCATAATTGTATAGAAAAAGAGATATTTTGAATACAAATTCTTTTATAGATATAAATGTTGTAAATATTTCCCCCCAGTTTACTTGTTCATTTTCTGAATGCTTTTATGCATCTTTTGAGATAGTTCATATGATTTTTCTCCTTTAATTGGTTAATGGGACAATTATATTGATTGATAATTGAGTATAGAATTGACTTTGCATTTTAACACACATCCTGCATAGTAAAGTTGTATTATGCTTTCTGCCTAATGCTTAAATTGCTTTGATAATATTTTGTTGAGGATATTTTGTATCTTTTCTTCATAAGGGATATTGATCTTTAAATTTTCCCCCAGCATTTCTAAATTTAGAATTTTAGAATGTCTGTGGCTGGGTTTTGGAATCTGGGCCATGTTAGTAGACTTTGATCTTCTTTGTGTTCCAACATCTCATTTTTATTTCTAGTGCCTCCAATAAATAACCAAGACTGACATGGGGCTCGTTCTGTTTCCTATCTTTTAGAGGTCATAGTCCTGAACTACTTATTGTCTCAATTTTTTTAAGAGAGTTTATTTATTTATTTATTGGAAGAGAGAGAGGGACAGTGAGAGAGAAAGAAAATCAGTTTTATTTAGTTTTTCATATGGCTTTTGTTGTTCCGACACTCCGTTGTGTATGTGGTGCTGAGGTTTAAACCTGCATCCTCGTGGGTGCCAGGCAAACACCATAACCGCTGAGCCACCACTCCAGGCCTTATTGTCTAATTTCTGAAATTGGAGATTCCCTGGTTCTTTTCCACCTCTGTATTTCTTTACAGTGGGAAGCTAATTGTGTCCCAGGTACTCCCTTGTGCCTGGAAGAAGTGAAATGATCAAAGTTCAGTGTCAGAGTTTTGATCTCCCACCATCTCCCTTTGCTTGATTCGCTTTAATTTCAAACTTTCCCTTTTCATTTTGGAATAACATTCTTTTTGAATGATTCACCTTGCTGCTAACTCTGAGTAACTATAATTCTACCATTGAATTGGGTCATTTTCATGGAATTGCAAAATATTGTCTATATTTCTCTTTAATATTGAAAATTAAAACATTAAATCTGTGGGTAAGACTAATTTCGTCATAGAATCTTCTAAAGGTTTTTTCATTGTGAGAAGTAAGCCTTCTTATGACATTTCATAGTCCTTGAGGTTCAAATGATCTGGTTACATATGACCCTTTGGCAGCTGGTTTGTGAAGTGGTCTTCATATCTTGGGAGGAACTGGAGTATAACCATGTGTTTTTTGTTCTCCAATAACCTGAGGCTCTGTTATGTTTTATTTTAGAATTATATTTATTATAAATAATTAGAAGTATTTCAGTTGTTGCCAGGCATGATGGCACAAGCCTGTAATTCCAGTGGTTTGGGAGATTGAGGCAGGAGGATTGCAAGTTCAAAGGCAGCCTCAGCAACGTAGTGAGGCCGTAAGCGACTTAGCAAGACCCTGTCTTGAAATAAAAAAATTAGAAGGGGCTGGAGATGTGGCTCAGTGGTTAAGCTCCACTGGGTTCAATCCCTAATATTCTTCCCCCCTCCCAAAAAAAGAAATAGTTGTTGCTATTCAGTGTAACTCCACTTTTACGGCCTTTTAAAATTTACACAGTTAAGGGAAAATATGGGTAGAAAACGGATATTTTCTTTGTACGTAAGGGTAACAAATTATATGTCTCTATTTAAGGCTGTTATCAAACCTATTTCAATATGCTGCATCTCCTGTTTCCCCATTTGGTTCTGTTTCCATCACCGCTTAATACTCTGTCTCTTTGTAATGAGGACGGTAATAAATATTCAGTTGCGTTCTCGTTTGCATTTGCTATTGCAGTAACTTTTTCAGTATTGTAGTTCGTGATGCTGGAAGAATAGCATAACTGAAGCAGTGTTGTCAACTTTCTCTTTCCCTTTTAATGGGAAATTTAGTAATGGCTGGTTGCTCTCCCACCTCGATACTTGAACTTTGTTTAAATTCCTATATCACTCATTGTATGAACATTTATTTCATAGTTTCTCTTATAGTGTCCTTCTCATACCACTACTTGTTTTTAGTTTTTTACGTGTTTTTCTTCCTAGCTGGATTTTAATTTATTTGATAATAAGGACCTTGTTTTAAACTTTGTTTTCCTTATGCAACCCTTAGATACTTATTTTATTTATTTTGTTTTTTAGAGTGATGGAGAAAATGAGAAAGAGACAAAGAGAGAAATCAATTTTTTCATCTGTTTTTTGTTTTCCTGACACTCAGTTGTATATGTGGTGCTGAGGATTGAACCAGGGTCCTTGTGTATGCCAGGCAAGCGCCCTAACCACTGAGCCACTGCTCCAGCCCCTATTTTAAATATTTTCAACCTTAATTTTCCACCACCTTTTTACTGTTGTTGCTGTTCATTTACTCTATCAACTAGTTGATGCCATTCACTTTCCTTCTGAGTACGCCCGTTTGTAATTGACCTTCTTATATAGTTTCATAATATTCAAACTTTAAATGGATAATTAAATATGAACAATATGAGTATCAGATCTTTCCAGTATTAAAATCAGAATATTTATTGAAATTTTTCCATTTATAAAATTAGAGGCTATTAAAGATGATGTTCTCTTTTGTTTGTTTTTTTATTCGTTTTTGGCAATGCTTGGGATGGTATACAGGACTGTCAGTGTATGTTAGACAACTGTTCTACTACTGAGCTACACCCAGAACACATACTACTCTTTGGGAAAATTTCATAATTACTAAAAGGTAGTATACAAAAGTCTTCTCTGTGTATACTACATGTAGTAGCATGAAAATTGTTTTATAAAATGAATATGAAGAAAATATTTCAAAACGTTGTCACATGTTTAAAAAAGAGTGTATTTTATCTTTAGAGAAAAGCCTTACAAATGTTACTTAAGAAATAAAGGCAAATTGATTTATTTGGAAGTGAGACTTAATGTGATGGCATATCTGGCTGGGCATGGTGGTGCATACCTATATTCCCAGTGGCTCAGGAGCCTGAAGCTGGAGGATCAGAGCCAGACTGAGCAATTTAGTGAGGCCATAAGCAACTTAGTGATACCATTTCTAAAAATAAAATATAAAAAAAGAGCTGAGGATGTGGCTTAGTGGTTAAGTTCCCCTGGGTTCAATTCCCAGTACCAACCAACCAACCAACCAACCAACAAACAAGAAACCCATATCAAACAGTGCTTCACAGTCCTGTTTATGCAGTGTAATCAGAATCTCTGGATGTAGGCTGTGGTAATTGAATTTTTAGTAAAGCTCCCCACATGATGTTTCTGTGCCTTAGAGTTGAGAATCACTGTAAATCTGGCATACCAAGACCTGAATTGTTTCATTATTTTAAGTGTGATTAGCTCATCTTCTGTGATCGCTTTTCTAGGAATGCAGGAGCTTGTGGGTAAGGTATCCTGTGCTTTGGGTGTTTCCACCCGAACATAGTAGACTAGTCAAAAATTTTTGGTTACTGCTGATACATCTGCTCTGTGGAAAGAGCTCCAAATGGTTAACCTTCAGATTTTGTACATTTGTATTGGAGTGGAGTTAAGACAGACATATTCAAGGTAGATGTTTAGGCGCATCTAGAAATAGTCTCCCTCCTACCCATTGATGGTCTGTTTTGTTTAGGGCTTTCATCCTTGACCTGTGGAAGTAGCTGTGAGATACTGATGCCACATCACCAAGGGTAGTAAGCTTCTCTTCTTTACTTCTAGATAACAGAGATACTCTCTTTGTTTTAAGAAGGTAAATTGGCAGAGATCTATGGCAAATTGATAATTAGATAATGCAAGGAGAAAGAAATTCTCTTATGTATATATTTTTTGCTAACAGACTTAAGACACCAAGAAATTAGTTCTTTGGACGTACTAACCCACTGTGGTCCTGGCAGTAGCAGAACTGGAGGTGGAGGTTAGGTTTTTTGGGTCATGTGACATAACAGTTCATTGTATCCTGGTCCTTTACCAGTGTGTACTGATAGAAACCTGTATTTCAAAGTTCCCAGGAAAGAAGTTTGCAAACTGATGTTTGATTTTCCTTGCTGACGTTATGAAAAGTGACCTGAATTTTCAATTCATATGTCATAATTTTTCGGAAGGAAGGAGAAACTTTATACAGCTTCATTTTTAAATGGCAGCCAGTTGATTTTAGATGGTGCCATTGAAATATATCACATTTAAATTTTTTTCTGTTGTCATCTTCATTTTGACACTTAGAAGTTTTAAAGAAACGTTTAGTGATATTCTAGTTAAAATGTCAGTCCCAATTTCTTTTCTAAATCTTGGCTATTATAGAGTTGGCAAAGTATTTTAGATTTGAAACATGTTAATAAAATTTTAGTTATGAGTTAAGGTATTTTCTCCGACAGAAATAGCTAGCTTTGGCTAGAGTGCAGTGCCAAGGAAGTAGCTCCTTTATTTTGTTATAATGGAAGCTTATTGGATTAGGAAAAAGTATGAAATGAGCTCAAAGAACCTTCATTGTAGTGGGGCTTTCATTATAATGGCCTGATTTATATGGTTGATTCTTGTTATTATAAGTTTAATAAATTATTGCCTGAAGGAAAACTTGAAAATTAAAGTTCATATGATACAGGTTGAAACTGAATAAATCAAAATTTTATATTGATGGTAATAAGCCAGGATTTGTCTTAGGAAAACCCCTTACAAACCTGAATTATATTATTGAACAATTTCGAAAGTTAACCAAAATTCCTCTCTTTAATTTCCTTTCTTTATTTCTTATACTGATTCTGGGACTCCTGTTTAGACATTGGTGTGAAACAAAGTATCTCTCCAGCTACTGTTACTGCTGGGAGAGGAGACACAGGTTATGGAAAGATTTAAGGTGCTGCGTACAGATTAGGGATTTGGTGTTCATATTTCAGTGTGTTGATTGGCTCCTGCTTCTTCAGGAGTTGATGGCATGCCAGGCTCCTGTAAATCCCTCTTCCAAGACTAGGCTGGCAAGTATACTTACCTTGACAGAAAAGGCAAGCTTATTTTTGGGTTCTGATCCAAGTGTTACACAGGTTGCCCATTTGCTGTTAAATGCTCATTCTAACCGGTATTGCTTGACTCTAGATTGGCAGTCTTCCTATCTGTAATTTAACTGGGGATTCCTATTTTGTGAATTACAGTAAATCTGAGATAATACAGCTATAGAATAAGAGTGGTTTTATTTAAGTCTCAGGAAGCAAAATTAACTTTTGTGTCAGTTGAGGGTTTCTTGTGGAGAAAAAAAAAAGGGTGAGCATAACCATGTGGCCAAAAAAGGTACATATTTTTATAACTTTTCTGTCATTTAAGGTGGTGGACCTCGTTTATCAGGTCTCTTAGTGCTCTATTGAACCTTGAACTTCAGTTTTGCAGATACTTCATCCAAAGTAATCTTCCCATACCTACTGAAGAAGAGCAATTTTCATATTATTTTAGAAATGTTTGCTTCCTCGTTTGATGGTTTCTCTGCATATCTACTTCTTCTGATTCTCAATGAGCAAGATGATAACCAGCATAAAATATCAAACATTAAATAAGTACCAACCAACGTTAATGAGACAAAATTTTCTATTTAAGAAATCCACAAAATTATTATTTCTCACCCTTCTGTACTTATTTAACAAGGCACATTTTTTCTTGTTGTGCAAAATATCTTTTTGTGATTGTATGTCTCTTTGTAAATAATTTTTATTGTTAATGTGTCTTAAAATGTGAAATGAATACAGTCCAATAAAGTTGGTGGAAAATTGTTATTAAGCTTCATTTTCTTTTTGACATTAAATTATCATATGAGAAATAAGTTGAAAGGCTCTTTGGTTTGGAAAATATGGGAATCAGTGTTGGAAAGGAAAGGATGCAGTTCAGTGGACAGTGCTTGCTTGCTCTAGAGATCCAGAATGTGTGAGGTCTGTTCCTGCCAGTTCTGATGCACTAGATAAAACTGTAATGAGAAACAGCAAAGAATAGGATTTTGCCATTAATTGGTTAAATCAGGTATTGAAATTTTATTAACTCTCAGAAATATCTTGTAGCCCCTTGGTGATACAGTTAATGGTTGCTGGTCTTTGCTTAAGGGAAAGCTTAATAAAGATGAAAATTAGTTTAAAGGTTTTTCTTGAACTTCTGCAAAGACTGAGCTATAGATCTGATTTTATATAATTTATTGCTTACAAAAATGGAACTTGAGAGAAATAAGAGTTACAGACTATTTTGAGAATATCAAAAACATTTCTAAGTATTTGAGCGTATGTAATCTTTAAAGTTATAAATTTAAGTATGAGAATTACATTGTCTTGAAAGAAGTTGGTTTGCTGTCTGTTTTGAAGGTTCACTTAAAACAACTCAGTAATTTTAACTAGTACTAGTATTAATTAACTCTTATTTTAAGGAACCCAGTGACAATGGACCTCTTTTTACTGAACTGAAGTTCTACCAGCGAGCTGCAAAACCAGAGCAAAGTAAGAAAAACAATATTCAGATGTTAATGTTTAAAATGACCACTGTCATTTTATTTTGTTTTGTGTTTTCCAAGACTCGAGCATCATATCTTATGACCCTTTGTTAATTTTTGCTTTATAAATAAATTTCATTTAAATAAGATTTATATGAAATAATTCTGATTTCTTAACAGGTTTGTTAGAAGATTTTACCTATGTTGATGTATAGAACAAAGATAATGTATGACTTAGGGAATATTGTTAAAAATTTAGAAATAACTCTTTCTGTGAGTTAGATTCAAGAATTTCCAAATCTTTCTATTTTTCTAAATTTTGGAGATCATAACGTGGGAGCTTGCATAATTGATGAGATAGAACAGATAGAATTTGGGTCAAGAGTAGAACTTCTTCCAGCTGCTTTGCTTCCTTATCACTTCCCTTCTAAGAATCCAAAACTTATGATAGGATGGAAGAAACGCTATTATCTCTCCTGGACTTTGGTTTGCTGGTTCAGGAGAGATCTAATGACTGAGGGAAGAAAACCCAAACTTATAGATTGTGGTAGAGAGAAAGTCATCCGGTGGAAGCAAGTTAGTAAACAGAGTTGAAATGCAACTAAAGTACTGTGATTTCTCTTTTTTTAAAAAAAGTTTGTTTTTTGATTGTAGATGGTTCACGTTAAAAACAGTATTAAAGGCAGAATAACAATTTTGTAGGTTAATAAAAATGCTTTATATTTTTCGTTTATTGGTTATACTATACTCTTCGCTTCCTATTTTATGAATAAAATATAAGTGAAATCCTATAAATACTTTTTTTTTTTTTTAAAGAGAGAAGGACAATGAGAGAGACAGAGTTAATTTTTTTTATTTAGTTTTTCATGTGGCTTCCGTTGCTCTGACACTTCGTTGGTTATGTGGTACTGGGATTTGAACCTATGTACTTGTGCTTGTCAGGCAGTGCCGTAACTGCTGAGCCACCATTGTTCCAGCTCCATGCATTCATTTTTTAATGACTTTTAAAAGAATTATTTGTGTATAGCAGCTGTAATCACAAACATTTGTTTTAACTTACAGTTCAAAAATGGGTTCGTACTCATAAACTGAAGTACCTTGGTGTTCCTAAGTATTGGGGATCTGGCCTACATGATAAAAATGGAAAAAGGTAAAAACTGCATTTGTTTTTCTTTTCCCTTTGTTGGGCATTTACTATCCATTTGGTTTAGTCAAGAATAATTTACTGAGCACTCAACAACGTCAGTAGGTAGAGCTTCATCTAAGTTACGTGAAATGTGTCAGAGAATAAGACAAATAAGCTACTGTCTCTGTCTTCTGATTACATAGCAGCAGACTGGCACCCTCTTAGTGTGGGGGTGCCTTTCTAATTTGGGTGACTTCTGTGGAGCAATATCAACTAACTGAAGCCTAGCTTACAAATAGGAACAAAACCAGAAGGACCCTGTGGTTTTTCCCCCCTTGTAACAAGCACACACACACCCTTGTGTTCTTTAGGCAAAAGAGAACCCTGAGGATTCCATGTATTTTATGTTAGATGTATTATCTTCCCAAGGAAAATTAGAATCTTATTCCTTATTAGGGCTTCAGTCTAGTTGAGGAGAGAAACAAAATGCATAAAATATTTAAAGAACAGTTAAGTGCTAAATTGTGTGAATTTTGATTGTTATATTTTTTTCTTCAAAAGATGGAGTGAGAGAAAAAGAGTCAATTTTATTTATTTATTTCATCTGGTTTTTGTTTTTCTGACACTTAGTTGTGTATGTGGTGCTGGGGTTCAAGCCCAGCACCTTGTACATGCCAGGCAAGCACTTCATTGCTGAGCTACCTCTCTGGTCCCCACTCTTAGGTTTTTTAGGAATTGAGAGAATAGAATGTTGCTGGCATAGTTGAATGGATAAAGCCCTTAATACTTTGATGCATAGTTGGTGCCTTTTAAATATTTGAATGAATGAATGGAATTGAGGTATATTGATTAGAATGCTGTTAGTTATAAGCAAAGGAAAACTTTGGCTCAGCTATCTTAATTGTCTAGGACCCAGGTTTCTTGTCTTCCTATTTTCCCCTCATCTTGGCTTTGTTCATTTGTAGCTGTCCATTGAATGGTCTCAAGGTGGATGCCCCACTTCGAGGCTTCACATGCAAATACAGTACCCAGTGGCAGAAAATGGTACCAGTGTCTCCTGAGTTTCCCTTTCCTAGCAAGGAAATCTTCCCTGGAGTCACATGGCAGAATTCCTCTTATATTTGCTTGATCAGGCTTTTATTAGTGCTCACTCTTACAGTAATCACTGAAAGGGGCAAAGTGGTTAGAGGGTGGAAGAGGGTGAAATGCCCAAACCATTGGTGCTATTGGAAAGGACTTGAGAGCAGGGGCAGTTGTTGGTGACCATCCATCTCGGGGGAACATGGGGACTCCCTAAAATCACAGGTAATATTTTGTTAAAGAGAGAGGGACAGAGAGAGAGAGAGAGAATCAATTTTATTTATTTTTTCATGTGACTTTCATTGCTCCGAGACTTCCATGTGTACGTGGTGCTGGGGTTCGAACTCGCGTACTTGCGCTTGCTAGGCAAGGGGAAGCGCTGTAACTGCCAAGCCATCGCTCCAACCCCTGTTACGTATAGTTTTGATGGATCAAGTTTGCTCTGAGGTGACCGGAGCTTACGAGGGAAGGCGAGTTAAAGGCTGATGTAAGTTGCTGGCGAGGACACTGGGAGAGAACTTCAGAGGTGCCATTATGTGGGGACTGGAACCAAACACTCTCCAGCTTGTGTTAGCTCATCACTCACAAGGGGCCACTTTATTTCAGCTTGTTTCTTCTATAAACTGAGTATATGAGTCATGCTAGAATTATGTGAGAGGTATTTACTTCTTAGGTTGAAGCTCTTAAAAATAATCATTATGGGTCTATCAAACGTAAAAAGAAAATACAAAGTAAGATTTTTTCTTCTAACCACCTACCCTGTGAGAAATCCTTACTTTTCCTTGTAACTCATTTAAATTAATACTTGTAGTGCTTAGAACTGTGTTAGGATTGTAAAAATGTTAGCTGCTATCATTATGAAACCATTTATTCTGATCTATATTTTCCCATTTCTTGAATTGTTATATCTAGCTTGAAAAGTATACATCAAAGGTTTTACTTCAGAGGAGTTATTTGGAAATAACCTTCATTTTACAACTCAGTGATAGAACTGTCTTTCCAGAAGAATGTGGTAACAGTTTCTATGCAGTTTATAGAATCATACTTCAGTTGATGTTTATAATTTAGAAATGGTGAGATTAAGGGGTTATTTTGAGTAGTTATGGGATGATCTGTGGATAAAAACAAATCCTACTTAAAATGATTTGTTAATAGATCCTATGTTGAATCAAGCAATATGTTTTAACCCTCTTTCAGACTATCAGCAGAGGTTGTATTTTTTTTTTTTTAAGATAGAGGATCATTTTTATTTATTTTTCCATCTGGTCTTTGTTTCTCTGGCACTTGCATATGTGGTACCTTGAACCTGGGTCCTTGCACATGCCAGGCAAGCTCTGTAACCAGTGAGCCACCACTCCAGCCCAAGGTTGGATTATTGTTACTCATATATTATTATAATAATCACACATCGCTTTGTATAAAAGTAATCATGTACGTGTATCCTGGTCTCATTTCTCAACTTTTTGAAACCTGTTATAAAAAGAAACCAAAAAGTCAAAATTATGGTTTCTTCTTTATTATTTTAGAGGTCAGGATACCAGGAAATCTTATAGGAATGAATACCTGTAGCTACTAACTAATTCTGTGACTTTGGACATATCACTTGACTCATATGTTACTTTGTTTATTAAAAGACAAGAAGATCTTTAATTTTCTTCCAGTTCACAAATGGATTGAATCCTGAATTTTTAAAAATTTGACATATTGTCTTTTAATGTTAGTTAGCTCTTCCTTCTTGACTAAACGCATGTTATATTTTTGTCATTGAAGCATGCAACATTTATGTGGGCTTTTTGCATTCTAGTGCTGTTTATTTCATACTGTGGCTACAGTGGTTAAGTGTTAGAGGACAGCTGGCTTCTCAGTGTTCCTCCACTGCAAGATGGTGTGACCAGAGTACCTGCTTCACAGATGGGGCAAGGCTGAAGTGCTCAGAGCAGCATTACACTCAACACCAAGCATTCAGCACTCGCTGACTTAGGAAGAAGATGATTCATGATCTAATTCTATTGGGAGATAATCTGAACATATTTTGAGTGTGGTATTGGTTTTTATTGATTTTTTTGAATGATTTAATTAGACAAATTAGAATTTGAAAAGCTGTTTCTATAAGAGCAAAAACTGAACACTGGAACTGCAACAGCGGTGATGCTTTTCAGTATATACTAAGTCTTAGAATTTGAGAGCTACAATGGGTGAGTCCTCAGTACTTCATTTTATTACTGTAGAAATTGTGGCCCAAGGAAGTAATGTCTCCTGGCCAAGGTGACATAATTGGTTTGCTGCGAAACTGAAAATCTTCACATTTTTATCCAGGATATTTCTTCTTCCCTAAATCTTGACCACTGAGTGTTTAATGTATCATCCTTTCACATCATCTAAACATTTTATTGAATTAATCTATTATAGTATCTCTTGACAATCATGATACAGATTTTTGGTGCTACTGAAATGTACCATAAAAATAGAGAAACATAGTCAAAGGAAGAAAGCTCATATTTAGAAACATAAATTAATATTAATTATAAGACTAATTAGTACTTTTGTTGTTTTATCTTTTACTTATTTTTATTTTTACTTTTTACATTATCTTAAACAGTGTCTGTTACAACTAGTTGGGACAGAAGAGGCCTTGTAGTTAAAAGGCAAGACAGGAAGGTACTCTGACTTCTTGAGATATTTCAAATGTTTGTACATATTTCTTATTTCTTTTTTAGAATACAGTCTTACTAAACATTTTCTTGAAAAAGCTACTTTGAAAGGCAAGTACTCATTGCAGAGTAAGGTTTTCCTGAGTTACATTTTTTTCATTGACTTTTCTTGTTTGCCTTCAGTTACAGGTTTATGATAATGGATCGCTTTGGGAGTGACCTTCAGAAAATATATGAAGCAAATGCCAAAAGATTTTCTCGGAAAACTGTCTTGCAGCTAAGCTTAAGAATTGTATGTGAGCTACATTCTTCCTGTTTTTTTTTTTTTTTTTTTTTTTTTTTTTTTTTTTTTTTTTTTTTTTACAGCAGAGGCTAGTTTATGTTGAAGTTTGGTCCTCTGCTGGTTGTGTTAAGTACTGCGTTAACGTTTTGTGTGATACTTTCATAGCTGGATATTCTGGAATATATTCATGAGCATGAGTATGTACATGGAGATATCAAGGCCTCAAATCTTCTTCTGAGCTACAAGAATCCTGACCAGGTAGTTTTGTAACTTTAGTTTCTGCTATTTAAAACGTGTTGTTTGAAAACAAATTGTTGCTTTGAACTCTTGAACCCATGCAGAAGTTTCACTTCTTGAAGTAGATAAGGTAATAATAATATTTCTTCTTGACACTTTTATCTAGTTAACATTCTACATTTTTGATGCAGTTTGTTGGCACTTTATCAAGTTGGCTATTTTGCCCTAAATAATATTCAGAAGAAGTACTTGTGATACAAAATGAATTTCAAATAGCTATTTGGGGGTGGAAGCTTAAAATTATATAGTACACCAATGAATTATGTTTGCCTGTCTGCTTTGTCACTTTTTTTATTTCCTTTGTTCAAGAAATCCATCAAATGTAAGTGTTCTGTTACTTGGAAAATTTGGTCTTTAACATGTTGATTATTCAAATCAATTGGTTTACAGAAATATCTGAGCTGTCTAAATTTGTATACCCTTAGTGTTTGGAATTCAAATGTGTAGTTGTTTAGTATATTCTCTTTGTGATTTTTTTACTGGGTTAGGGAAGGAGAAAAGCTAATGTTAAACCTTTTAGTGGGTCAGTTTAGTTGGAGTAGAGAGATTTACAGTTTTCTTGTGTCTTCCATAATTTTGGTAAAAGTAAGGTTTAGTTGACATTCATGGTTGGGCCACAGTACTTAATATGTGTTCTCACTTTTAACTTGATTTTATGTATTTAAAAAAAAGAAGATTTAAGCATTGTAAATGTGTTGGGTACTTTGATTATTGTAATCATTTTTCAATATCTTGTCTCATTCTTTTTTCTTTCAAACCTACTTTGATTATCTCTTGTTTAGTTTTTTCCCCCTTGGGCTCTTCTTTTTTCTGTCATCTTGTGTGTTTGCCTCCCCATCACTCCCATATCAGTTGTGGTGGGAATAAAGGATCCATGTAAGTGTAATAGAAGAAAGTTGCTGTGGTGTGACTCGCTAATCTTAAAGGCAATCACAGAATTTCTCTCAGCTCTTTCTAGCCATCTTACTTTAGATGCTTCTCTGTTAAAAACAACATAACTAAGAACCTGAGCAATAAAGGTTTCATTAATTGAAGTAGTATGGACTCATATAATGTAATAAAAAAAACCTCATATTCGTTTGCACTCAACTAAAACATGCTGATTTTGTTTATATGGAAATATTTTGCAGCTCTGTTATCTTTCAGGCATATGCTCTGGATGGGATTACTTTTCCAGTATTAAATCCATCTTTGTAATTTTACTTCAGTTTCCTGTTGTGCCTGCATGCTTATATTTGTAATAGTTACCCAGAATTAGAGATGTAATGTGTGACTATGGAATAGAGAAAAGCCAAATGTGTAGTGTTGTGTGCTAAACAGATCCACATGTGTCTGCCCACAAATATGTGTGTGTATAGTTTAGAACTTTAGCTTAAATCATGAAAACTTGGCTTTAATATATAATATTTAAGTGTAGATAGGGCCTCATCTAAAAGTTCTTACAATCGTTATTATGGTCCTTAAAATATTTTCATGAAGTAAGTTCATATTAGATTACTTTACAAGTGAAGCAGCAGGAATAGAAGGTGGCTTGTTGGTGTCCGCTCTGTTAGCAGCCTTGTGCTCTGTGTGTCTTCTGTGTGGGAAGTGTTGGTTGCTTTGCAACACGTACTGATGGTTGACTTTGTGCTCTAATTTTGTTTTAGCCTCTATAAGAGAAAGTAAGCGACGAGGAGACGAGATTAATTATGAATTAGTACATACTTATCTTTAAAAACTATGTAAAGTCAGACGATACTCTCTAGACTATAGCAACATAGTCATTGAACATTTTTATTTAAAAAAAAAAAGTCTTGGGCTGGGATGTACCTCAGTGAGAGAGGACTTGCCTAGCATACACAAGACCCTGGGTTTGATCCCCAACACTGCAAAAAATAGTTTTAAAACTTTTTTAAAGGCTTTTAGACTTGAATATTTGTGTGCATTTGGATCTAACTTGTTTTTAGTGCTGTGGTTTGTCCTTGAAGGTGAATCCACCCTCAAATGACAGTATTTTCTTTTTAACTGCAAAATAGTACAGTTACAACGATTTTGGCTTTAATTTGTCTTGGTGCTTGGAAATTTATAGGTATACTTAGTAGATTATGGCCTTGCTTATCGGTACTGCCCAGAAGGAGTTCATAAAGAATACAAAGAGGACCCCAAAAGATGTCATGATGGCACTCTTGAATTCACCAGCATTGATGCGCACAATGGAGTGGGTATGTCTTTAGCACTTACATGGGAAATGCATGGCTGATGTTTTCAACAAAATTCTTATATAATTGTTAATTATGTATGGATAAATAGAGAAATAAACAAGGATTAAAAAAGGCAAATTGGGGTAGGGAAAGAGGGCAGAGGTTAGACTCCTACAGTTACATAGCAAGGCCCTCCTGTGTTTTCTTTCCCTTCATCATTCTACCCTTCCAAGGTGACCAAGAAGGTTGCAGTGCGAGGTAGTTCATTCCATTGCAGTGAGGAGTTCTTTTTTGTTTTATATGGCTTAATTGGAATGCTGGTTTGTGTTTTATTTTCTAATGTCCGTAAGTTTCTTTTTCATCTACAACATTAGAAGAGATAGCTTTTGTTTTGTCACCCATTAAGTTAGCTTATTTCTTCTGCAGTCATTACTTTTTCTGTGTCCAACACTGGAGGAACTCAAACACCCATTTCTCTGGGCCTCTTATAATTACAATGTTCTAACATTTTTAACATCTTCCAAAGGCAATGTTAAATGTTTCATAGTTTTATAATTTATTTCCTGGTCTGATACGCTCAGTTTGAGATCCCAGGGTTTATCAATGATACTTTTATTTATTCATTTATTACATGTAGATGAAAAACAGACTTTGGAGTTATTTTACCTTGTTATGCCATGTTCACATGCACACACATCCATTCTTGATATCATACTTTAGAAATTATTTTATTATGCTTAATTTTCTTCTTTTGTATTTGTAGCCCCATCAAGGCGTGGTGATTTGGAAATACTTGGTTATTGCATGATCCAGTGGCTTAGTGGCCATCTTCCCTGGGAGGATAATTTAAAAGATCCTAACTATGTCAGAGATTCCAAAATTAGGTAAAGAATAAATTAAGTTTTTTTGGGGGGGGTAGAATTATGATAGGGCAAATGTTCTGAGTCAGAGTTTCTCAGCAAGAACTGTAGTTTTACGTGACACTGATCTGGAGATAAGGATGTGTTTCTTGAACAGATAGGTTCCTTGGACTTTAGTTCGTTTTATTTTAGATAATGTCTTTAAAAGTATTTAGCATATAGTACAATGCTACTGACTATGATAGTTACTAACTAAATAATAACAATATTCTCTTACATCAAGCTTCAAACAATGACTCATTCTTTAATTTTTAACAGATACAGAGAAAATATTTCAGGTTTGATGGAGAAATGTTTTCCTGATAAAAACAAGCCAGGTAGGAAAAGACTTCTTAAATGTTCATAGGGATTTGTTTTCCGGAAAGAAAAGTGGCATGGTGTAGCTGATGTGCCTCTAATGGAAGCATCTAGCTGCACTGGGCCTGTTCTCAAAAAGCACTTCCCTTCCCAAAGGTGAGCTGCAAGTGAACACTTGAGCTTCATTGAATTAGTTGGTGCTTTGAGGAAAAGAAGCAAGTTTCATTCACCCATTCAGCTAGTATTTATTGAGGCTTTGTTTTGTGGCAGGGACTGTTCCATGCACTGAAGATATGCATCATTGAGCAGAAGGAAGTGAAAACCCTGCCCTTGTGAAGCTCATGTTCTAGTTGGGAGTGGTAGATAGTAAACAAATGAGTGAATTTTACACTGCCTTATGTCAGTATTGTGCAACAGTCAGAAAGCAGAGAATAGGATTGGGGATGTAGAGATCTGATAGGGAATAAAGTGGGGAGGAGGATTGAAAGTTTGCGTAGAGTGGCCAGGACAGCTCTACTGAATGGATAACATTTCAGCAGTTGTCAGAGGAGGTGAGGGAATAGTTAGTATTCTAGGCAGAAGGGACATAGTGTCACATGGATTTGGGAAATGAGTCTTTTTAGGTTGTTATGGAGGCATGGACTTTTACTTTGAGCAAGAGTGTAAGATTTGAAGTAGAAAAATGACGTTGACTGTCTTGGTCTTTAAGGGAAATCTCTGGCTTCTGTTGTGATACACTGTGGAGGGGTGTGGGAGGGCATAAGTAGAAGGCATGTTCTAGGGCCACCATAGTAATCCAAGCAAGGGAAGTGCCATGGAGGGAAGGACACTTGCTGGTCAGTGTGTATATATTTAGAAGTCTTTTTAGGCCTTTGCCCAGTGGTCTGCCTTTTCAGGGAACTTTCTACCCTATTTAATTTACTTATGCTATTTAACATTACAGTCTACTACCAGTGTCAAATGTAATGTGGCTTTCCCAGAATTACCCTCTGTGCCTCTGACCAGTTACCTCGCCCCACTGTCTTAACTTCTAACACCAAAGATTTGTTTCTGGAATAATCAAATGGAATCATATAGTGAATGAAATAGATAAAAATCCCTGCCCTCATGAAATTAACATCTGATTCTGTTGATATCCTTTTTCTTGCACTCAGTGCTTCATTTGTGGAATTCATGTCCACTGTTGTGTGTTTAACAGTAGCTTGTTCATTTTCTCTCTATAGTATTCTGTTGTGTTTATATACTGTAATTTATTTACCTATTCTATTCTTGGATTATTTCTAACTTTGGCAGTTACAATTGTGTTGTCTACTTATAGTTTACTTTTGTTATAAAGGGGTCACATTTTTTCTCCACTGTCATATTGGTTTTGAGTTGATCCAGCAGTCTTTCTTAAAAAGACCTTTCTTTTCCCTCTGGACCCACTTTGTCAGATATGGATCTGTTTCTGGACTCTTTCAGTTGTCTTTTTTTTTTTTTTTTTGTCTATTCCTCCGCTACACTGTCTCAATTACTGTAGCTCTCTTAAATCTTGGTATCTGGTGAAATGGGGTAGTTTAAATCCCCCAACACTGCTTTTCCTTAAATTTGACTTTGCTGTTCTTGACACTTTGCATTTCTAGTTAATAAATTTTACCGTCACCTTGTCAGTTCTACGTGCATGCACACCATGCGCTGCTGGAACTTTGGGACTGAACTGACTCTCGGACTAGTTTGGGGAGCAACAACATCTGTGTAGTATTGAGTCTTCCAGGTGGCTAATATAGGGAGTATGTCCATTAAATTGTGTCAATTGTGTTTTATAGTTTTGTCTACAAAAAAAAACTTGCCCATCTTCCATTATATTTATCTTAGGCATTTGAGGTTTTTTGGTGCTATTTTAAGGGGTACTTTTAGAAATTTTAATTTCCCAGTTGCTTTTTAATGGATGTGCATATAGGCTATGCTTTTATATATTTACTTCATAGCCTGTGACTTTGCTGTATTTACCAATTCTAATAGTTTTTTTATTTTTTACGATTTTCATTTTGCTTGTGTCATCTTCTATTTCTTAGTGTATTGACTAAAAGTATGTATGATTATTATTCAGTTATACTGAATAGAAGTGATAAAATTAGAGATCTTTAACATTATTATGTTTTTTCCTCTTAGAACGTTTTCAGTATTTTGCCAGACCCAGTGATTTTTGTTTTAGATATTTTGTACATCACTTTTATCAGATTAAAAAAGTGGAAGTTTGGGGTTTTTGTCTTTTTTCTTGCTGTGCCCCAAGTATCTAGCAGAGTACTGGGCACATGTTGGCATTCCAGTATTGGAGTTCATGGGTGTGTCTGTGTCTGTGTAGCCCTGGCAGAATGCCTCAATGTGTTGATGCACATGGGAAGAAGAGGGAATTCAAGGAAAACTGAGTTTTTTTTTTTTTTTTTTTTTTACCTCAACCAGGATGGAATTCTCAGTAACAGGGAATACTGCAAGGAGTGATTTTTTAGGGTCAGGTTCAGAGTTTCAATTTTAATTTATTGGGATTTGAGGGGACAATTACATGTCCAAGTTCCAGGTGCGAGGCAGTGGATATTTGGGTCTAGAGGTTATGGGAAAGGGTTGTGTGTGTAGCATTAGCCGTAGAAGGGATTTTGAACGTTGAGCAGTACTGATATAAAATCGGATTTGTTCTTATGGTGAGGATCTGCCTCGGTGTGCACTGAACTGTTTATTAAAATTCAGAAGCTGCTTTTTCTGTTTTATGGAAAACTGGGCCTTGTTTCTTTCTTCAGTTGCTTTTGTTGTGTTTTATTTCTTATTAACAGAAAAAATGCTACTCTCTTTTGTAATACTGTTGACTTCCATGGCCAAAAATATTGATGATAATATTCATCATACTTAAAGACATTTTAGTTGCAGAATCTTTATTCTATGTCCTTTTTTGTTTTTTCTAGCTTTAAAACTGCAATTTTTAATGCATATTTAAATTTTAAATCTGTGTTCTTTTATTATTTCTGACAGTTAAAAATGTTTTTACATTGTACCTCAAAATATTTTTTTAATTTTAACTGTCAGTTTCTGAATTGAAAAGCATAGTTTTCATAGGATAAATGATTAAAAAATTCATATCTTAGCAAGGTGTTGGAGACTTGCATTCTGATTTTACTATAACTGTGAATCATTTTCTTAGCAGTAAGAAAAATATATTTGTGATTAAAAGTTATGAAATGATTATGTTATTCTTTCAGGTGAAATTGCTAAATACATGGAAACTGTGAAATCACTGGACTATACTGAAAAACCTCTTTATCAAAATTTACGTGATATTCTTTTACAAGGATTAAAAGCTATAGGAAGTAAGGACGATGGCAAACTGGATCTCAGTGTTGTGGAGAATGGAGATTTGAAAGCAAAAACAGTAACAAAGGTGAATTTTGTTATTAACTTACCCTTTGGGCTTCTGATTACAGTTGCAACAAATACTGATTTAGGAAAGCAAAACAGTAACTCAGTGAAAAAATAACAGATTGATTGGCAATTAATATTTATCACCACTATGCAAAGGCAAAGTCTTTATGACAACAATGTGTAGAGGGCTATAGAAAAATAAATATTTATATATTTCTTATGTCTGGTAGCAAGTTACAAAGTACCTAAAAATGATTTTAATTTGAGATACTAATATCTGGCAGAGGACTTTTGATGAAGCAATAAATTTAATTTATGTGTTATTTTCTCCCAAGTCTTCCCTTAGGGTTGATCTTTCTTGTCTTTCAATTTTTCTGTATTATAGGTGCGGTCAAAGTGTTTATTGTTTGAAAGTTGGCATTTGAAAACTCCCTTTTTTTGTGAGTTTGGTGTGTCTACCATTTGAACATTGTTTTGCTCTTTAAAGGAATTTTGAGTATATCTGCATATAAAGGGATTAATTTTTTGAAACTATGGAGAAATAATGAGCTGTATGGTAGAAGTATTATATAAAGAGTTTTTGATATCACTTTAAAATTTAGATTTTATAGGTTTGCATTGTTATTAATTTATTGTTGGTTATTTTTTGACAATTTGTGGTTAAACTTTAGTATCTGAAATTATTTAGTAAAATATATGTTTTATTTAGGAAAATTAAAACTACTTTAAGAAGAAAAATTTTTACATTATTGACTCTTTTTACTCTTGTTAGCTCTGTAAATCCCAGTAGACTTTTTGGAACTGTCAGACTCCAAACGAGTAGAAAAAGACTTGAAAACAAAATTTCTGTCTTTAAAATCAGAAGCAGTCTATTAAAAGATTTTCCTAAGCTTTTAGATTAAAAAGGAAAGAGAGATTTCAAAATTGGATCATGAATTTTAGTTTCCTTGGCAAATAGCTGGTCTCTGTCTCGGTAATTTCATTATAGAATCTGAAATTATACGTGTGTGTGTGTGTGTGTATTTTTTTTTTTTCCTTTCATAAGTTTTCTTAATTGCATCTACTCCACTTTTGTGGTCCAAAAGTGTGCTGAAAGCCAGATTCGGGATTGAAATGAAGAGGGCAGAGTGGAAGTTTGGGTGGAATTTTTCATTAAGGTGGTAAACTTATTGTTTGCATACATGCTTAAACATATAGCATGCATTTTATTGATCAGGACGGATGTCTTTGTGTTTTAGCTACCTCCTGTATATTTTGTTGTTTAAAATGTTGCTGATTGAGAAGTAAAGATCTCTCCTACAGTGAGACTTGACTAGAGCAACTCCCCATTCCTTTTGCAAAACCCTGTAGTTTGAACCTACATGCTGGAGGAAATTTTGTTTCTGGAGGTTGGCTGACTTTACACCTGAATAGGTCAGTCTGCTGCAGAGCTAACATCTGTGACCTTGGGTGGTTCGCAAGGCTGTAAATTTCCTGTTAGATCATCCCTACATCTATGAAAAACTTCAGTTAAGGCAGAAAAAAAATATATCTGCCAATTGAATTGTTATGAGGTTTGCTTCATTAGTTTACTTTTTTTTCTTCTTTTTGTATACTCTGTTGACACAGGGCTATTCTTTGTAGCAAAAAGAAATTATTAAAGGTTAACACTAGTTCAGATAAGATCATGAAACTGCATGATGCCATGCTACCGATAGCTTTTTGGTTAGCTTTTTGTCTGTAAGGGGAAATAATTGAATAATAACAGTTTTTTAAAAACTTCTCTCTCTCTCTCTCTGTCTCTCTCTCTCTCTCTCTCTCTCTCTCTCAAAGCCACAGAACATTTTTTTTTTTCTAAAAAATTATAAATGCCCCCATCTAAAACAGATGGAAGCAGCTCTCCACTGATGGAGAAGTTGGCATCTCCCTACGAAGGAAAAGCCTCTTCTTTGAGAAACTAGTACACAGTCTCTTTTTTAGTAAGGTCTGTAATTCTGTTGTCTTTTTTGTTTTGTTTTGTTTTGTTTTTGATTTGGTTTCCAAAAGACTCAAAACTAAATATGGTGCTTAATCCTAGAAGCTCTATTCATTTTTACAGATAGTACATTTACTCCCCCTTTTTCCTTTATCATGATTGTTGAAAGTAAAAACTATGTATGCCTTCTGTGTATCAGACTAAGACTCTTTGAAAGGGGTAGGTTTAACCAATTCAATATATATCTCTTTTAGGGTTACTAAGAAATATCTTTTGTGGTAAAATTTATAGAGATTGAATAGTAATGGAATAAAACATGGTATCTGTTGAATTTTGTAGCCATGCTTGATAATAGTGAAGTATACTTTCAAACTGGAGTGAAATATGAATTTGGCCACTTTGGGAAATGTGTTCATCCCAATAGCTGAAGAGTTTTATTTAAAGCACAGAACTTTGGAGTGGTATAAGGCTGAAGAAGAAAGAGATCAAGTATAAATCTGCCCTTAAAAAGTACAAAATTAAATTTTTTCATGGTTGATTTTAACTAAACATTTTCATTAGAAAATGCATTGCAAGGGCTAGAGTGGTGGCTCAGCAGTGGGAGCGCTTGTTTGGCATGCGTGAGGGCCTGAGTTCAAACCCCAGGACCACATATACAACAAAGTATAAGAGAAGCTAAGGCCAGATGAAAAAATATATAAAATTGATTCTCTTTCTCCCTTTCTCCTTCACGCTTTAAAAAAAAGAAAAAAGAGAGAATGTACATTGCAATAGTTTTTGGTTTTAGTTTGCACTCTTTTTTTTTTTTTTTTTTTTTAAAGAGAGAGGGACAATGAGAGAGACAGAGAAAGAGAGAAACAACTTTATTTAGTTTTTCACATGGCCTTAGTTGCTCCAACACTTAGTTGTGTACGTGGTGCTGGGGTTTGAACTCAGGTCCTTGTGCTTGCCAGGCAAGCGCAGGAACCACTGAGCCACCGCTGAGCCACCGCTCCAGTCCCATAGTATGCACTCTTAAATCAACATTCAATTGTTATTATGGGGGCTAGAGCCTTGGCTCAGCAGTTAAAACACTTGCCTGGCATGTGCTAGGACCCAGGTTTGAACCCCAGCACCACATACACAATTAAGTGTTGGAGAAAACAAAACCAGATGAAAAACTAAATAAAATTGATTCTCATTTTCTCTCTCTCCCCCCTCCCTCTCTTCCTCTTTTTCTCCCTCTCTCCCTCTCTCTCCCTTTCTCCCCTCTCTAAAAAAAAAAAAAAGATAGTTATTATAGACAGCCTAAATTATCTACCTGGTCTAAGCTAGGTCTCTGGGGCTACCCAGATCAAAAACATGTAGTCCCATCTTTAAAGAATTCCTCCCTTTTCCATCTGGGATAAGAATGGCTTAATTTGCTGGATAGAACTGGACAAGTTAAAGAACCTAACAGTCATACCATTAACTGTTTTCTTCTAGGTTTTGATTAAGTTGCTTGCTCAGCTCAAAGAGCTGTTGATTGGACACTCTTGAGTTTCATCTTGATATTTTGAGTAGGTCTAGAGTATGTCCCTACAATTTATACTTCATTTTTTCAGTTTCTGACAGTATATATTTTCCCCATGAATGATGTACATATCTTCTTTCCTTTTCCTCCCAATTTTTAAATTTTGGGGTTTTTTTGTTATATTATGCTAATTGACCTTTCTCAGTTTCTCTTAAAACTTATCAGCTGTTGTTAAATAAACCCTTGTTGGCCCTCAGCCTGGAACAGTTTATAAGAGCTGAATGAGAGCAAAGGAATTCCACTGCAGTTCAGTAGCCTGCAGTTGCTCTGGTGGACACCTTCCTTCTCTCTCTGAGGCGTTTATACTATATAGCCTACAGTTTAGGTCACCTTTCCCCAAACATACCCTCTGTTCAGCTGTTTTGACAGGGTATAGTAATAGAGATTAGCTTTGTTTTAATTGTGAAAAATTAGATTGTTGAAGTTGATGCATATCTGTTTTCTTTTTGGAGAGAGAATCAATTTTATTTATATTTTCTTCTGGTTTTTGTTTTCCTGACACTTAGTTGTGTATGTGAGGGGCGTTTGGACCTGGGTTTCTGCACATGCCAGGCAAGCGCTCTGCCGCTGAGCCACTGCTGCAGCCCTGCATGTCTGTTTTCTAATGGTGACTGTGGCTCAGGATTTGGTTGAAGTGCATTCAGTATTTACTGACTTATTTTGAACCTTCTCTTATTCAGCTGAAATTTGTCAAGTAGCTTTTTTTCCCTCTTAAACTTTTAAGTGAGATTATTGCATACGTACAGAAAAGTGCACAAAGAAGTGTGAAATATGAACTTTGTAGCGTGAACATACGCATTAAACATCAATATCAAGGTATATATCCATACTGGAACTAGTTTTGCCATTTTAACAAAAAAATTGACAGTAGTGCATCCTACAGCATGTATTTATTTCATATCTTTTTATTTAGTTGTGTGTTTGAATTTTCTTGCTGCTGCATGTTAGTAAAGTTTGGTTTTTATGTTGTCTAATACTCCATTATGACTATTACTGTAATTTATGTATCCCTTCTAGTGTTGGTAGACATTAGAACTTTACAGTTTTGAGCAATTGCAATAACGCTGCTAAAAACATTGTTATGGTTTGGATGTGAGGTGTCCCTGCAGAGCTCCTGTTAATGCGGGAATATTGAGAGACAAAATCATTAGGTTATGAGAGCTGTAACCTAATCTGTCCACCCTAGTTGGGTCACGGGGCGGGGCGAGGTGGGGTTGTATGTTGTTGAAGCTCCCAGCTTCCTTACTCTTCCATGAGCCCTTTCCCCATGATGTTCTGCCTCACCTTGGGCCCAGAGCAGTGGAGTTGGCCATCTGTGGACTGAGACCTCAGAAACCATGAGGCAAAAATAAACTTTTCCTCCCCTAAATTGTTCCTGTTGGGTATTTTGGTCACAGTGACACAAAAGCTAACCAAAACAAACATTGTAATTTCTTTTGGGAAACACATGTATGTTTCACATTGGGTGTATGTGTAGTGGATTACCGAGGCTTAGGGTTTATTTATGTTAAGCTTTAGTAGATACTGCCAAGCAGTTTTCCAAAACTGCGATATCACTTTATACTCCCATTAGCAGTTTCTTAGAGTTCTAGTTGCTCTCTGATCCTAGCTATAACATTACACTTCATTTTATGCATTGTAGTGAGTGTGCACTGATTTTTTATGGTTTTAAGTTAATCTCATTGAAGAGTATTGATTTTGAACACCTTGTCATATGCCCACTGCCCTTGATTATCCTTTTTTTGTGAAGTGCATTGCAGTCCTTTTCCCCTTTAAAATTTTTTTCTTTTGACTTGCCAGAGTCAGGTACTTTGTATGTATGTTGTATATGTTCAGTACCATTTTTCAGTATGTGGATTATCTTTTCATTCTTTTGATATACAGAAGTTTTTCATTTTAAGGAAGCCCAGTTAATCAGTTTTTCTGTTAAATGGCTTTTGTATTATTTAGCAAAATTATGCCTACCCAAGATAACGAAGATATTATGTTATTTTCAATAATTTAATCCATCACATTTAGGTCCATAATTAAACAAATTGATTTTTGTGCATAGTATGAATTGATATTTATATGTCTCTTCCACCCTCTAGCCTGAACCATTTATCAAAAAGACTATTGCAGTGGGATCTCTTGGATTTGTTTCTGGGTACCTGTTCTGCACGTTGGCCTTCGTATCATTCTTCATGCTAATGTCATTACTTGTTTGAACTACTGGCTTCATGATTATATCTGATGGTGTAAGACCTTTAATTTTATTTCTTCTTTAAGATTGTCTTTGCTATTCTTGGTCCCTTTGCATTTACAGATGAATTTTAGAATCAGATTGTGACTGAGATCAATTTGGGAAGAACTGTCATCTTCGCAATAATCTTTTGCATGTAGATGTGTTGAGCGCGTTTGTGTGGTTTGTGTGTGTGTGCGCGCGCACGCATGCATGTGCAGAACTGGGGATTGAACCTAGTAGCACTCTACACTGAACTACATCCTAAGCTCTTTTTATTTTTTATTTTGAGACAGGATCTTGCTTAGTTGCTCAGACTTTTTTTTTTTTTTTTTTTAAGAAAATGGGCTAGAGCGGTGGCTTGGTGATTATGATGTTTGCCTGGCATGTGTGAGGATGCAAGTTTGAAAACCAGCACCACATACATAACAAAGGGTCAGAGTAACCAAGGCCATATGAAAAACTAAATAAAAATTTATTCTCTCTCTCTTTCTTTCTCTCTTGCTGTCTTTCTCTCTTTAAAAGAAAAAGAGATAGAGAAAGAATGAATTTTATTTATTTTTTCATCTGGGGTTTGTTTCTCTGATACTTAGTTGTGTATGTGGTGCTGGGGTTTGAACCAGTCAAGCATGCCAGTCAAGCGCTTTAACCACTGAGCCACCGCTCCAGCCTCTCAGACTGGTTTTGAACTTGCAAGATTCTTCTGCCTCTGCCTCCTGAGTAGCTGGTTTCATGGGCGTGGCCCCCAAGTCCAGCAGCAACATTCTCTTCTGTGAACATGGTTTATTTTTACCCTTATCTTTTTTAGATGTTTCATTTATCTCAGTTGTGTTTGTAGAGATCATACTCATCTTCCATCTTTGTTCTTCTAACAACTTGATTCTTCGTCTGTTTCTTTTATCTGTGATTCTCTCAAGCCTTTCCTTCATGTCATTAGTTGTCAGCTGTCTCCCTTGTTTTTCTGTTTCTGACATGTTGGTACTGTGATGATGCAGTTCAGTTTGTTTAGCTCTCCAGTTTCCTCATTATTCCTCTTTTCCTTTTCTAAAATGTTGCTTCTTCAGCCTTTAAATCTATCATTTTAGCTTATGATGCGTTTTATAAAATTTTCTTCCCTTGGGTGACATTTTCTCACCAGGTAGTCTAAAGCAGTTGTCTGCATGTTAGAGGTATTTCTTTTTGTCCCTTGGTGCTCTTAGCTTTGTTGGTGTGCTTTTTCTCTTGCTCATACTCATATTGAGCAGGCATAGTTTTATCTGGATTTGCTAGATTATAATATTTGTTAATCTTTGGCTTTCCTATGTTATGAGGCTGTTTCCTTTTTCCTCATAGTTTGGATTTGAGGGCTCAGGACTGTTAGTTTTATTTGCCTGAGGGTGCCGGTGCCTGTTTGAGGAGGATCTGGTGAGCCATGGCCAAACTATTTGGTTTCTCCCCAGCCCACCCCCAGTAGTTGCTTCCATTCTCTTCCTAGCTAGAAAAAGCAAAATTTTGTGATATTTATTTGGGCCATTTTTAGTTAATTCACAATGAAGGGCTTCATTGGCTGTATCTTTCCATGGCTTTAGCTCTTTATATTTTACCTTCTTTACCCAGGCTTCTTTTCCAGGAGGGGAAAAAGTGGGATCTCAGGCCTTGTTCTTGTTGGTTCGGGGCGGGGGAGGGGGAGTAGGGAGAATCTCCTTTTATCAGGGGGCTTTTCAAAGTCTGTTTTTCCAAGCTCACTGACTTTTGCCTTCTGATTGAGAATCACTGGTGACCATTTTGAGGATGGTGTTCACTCCCGCTCTCCCCACGTGGTTCAGTGGTGTATGGGAGCCAATGTTGCTTCCTGGAAGGGTCTGCTTGGTCACCACCTTCAAAGGTTGCAAAGTGAAGCTCTGCACTTCTGCCTGGAGCTAAATATTTCTTGATGGTTATTTTGGGCTCATTTCTTCAGGTTTTAGGTGGGAGGAAGCTGTGAAATCTCATCCCCCAAATGTCCCCACTCTTATTCTTTAACACATTTTCATTTGTGTGTGCGCATTTAGAGTTAATTAGAGTCTCTATCTTTTTCCCACAGAGTGAATTCCCTCGCAGGGCGTCCTCATGCGCAGTCATCTGAGAATTCAGTTGTAGTTTCTGTTCTGTGTGCCCTATGTATCTTTAGTATAGAGTTAATGAGTAACTGATGTTTTTGTTAGCATTTTTTCTTGTCATGTCCCTTTTCTTGGTTTTGGTTTTCAGAGTTTATGTTCAAGTAGTTTTTTATAAGGCAACTTTTGAACGGTAAACTTACTGAATCCTAGAGAACCTCCACACCTCCATTTTGCTCCAGCTCAGTCATCTGGTCACAGAGTTCTTAGTCTGAAGACGTTGCTTTGCTGCCTTCTCTGACATCAGTCTTGCTGGATTTTGTTTCTAGCTAGCTCTGCTTTTCCAGTGTGAAAGCTTTTGCTTTCTTTTTTCCTGGCGTTCTGCATTCCACCATAGTGTGTGTGTGTGTTTTGTTTTAAACCTCATGCTTTTCTTGGTACCTGGTAAACTGTTCATGTCTAAACAATTACCTATTTTTTTTTTTTAAGAGAGAGGGACAGTGAGAGAGAGAAAATCAGTTTTATTTAGTTTTTCATGCTCTAACACTTGGGTGCGTACGTGGTGCTGGGGTTCGAACCCTTGTCTTTGCACATGCCAGGCAAGTGCCACCACTCCAGCCCCTTAATACCCATTTTTAACTCTTGAAAACATGACCTTAGCATGTATGTGCATGCTTCCTTTTGTTTCATCTCCTTTCTGCTTCCTGGGACCTCCTACTGCAGGTGTCTAGGAACTCTGGAAGCTACCCCTTCTCCTCCACATCTCCTGACTCTTCTTCAGATTTTTCTTTTTGGTCCTCAACACTATTCTGGGTGGGTCTGTGGGCTTCCTCTAGCTCACTCATTTCATCCATTCTGTTTTTCAGTCATGGAGTTTTTTCTTTGTAGTATTGGAATCTGTCCCTTGTCCTCGAACATTCTGGCAAATGCTCTACCGCTGGAGTAAACCCACAGCTCCCCTTTTAGTCATATTTTAAGTAAACTGTTATTTTTCTTGCATATCAGCTTATTGTTTTATTGTTGTGATGGCCTCTTAAATTTCTTTGAGAACAGTAATTTAAAGTTTTTTATATTGGCTCGTTTGATATAGGGATTAGTTCTGTTTAAATGTAGTATCTTTTTCGGTTCTTTGATTGCCCTGCGATTTTGTCAGTCTAGTCAGTCTAGTATTTGTTCATATTTTTTTGTTGATTGACTAGTTTTCATACTGCATTCTTCAGCCTAAATTGGAATCCTGTGTAGCTGTTGGGTTAGTGTAGCTTTCATTGCAGATGACTCCTGCCAGTCTCTTCAGGAAACAGAGACCTGTGGCCAGACAGCTTGTGTTCTGGATGTCAGGACTCCTGCTTTTCTGGTTCCTCAGTGTAGTCTGGGAGTGCCCTTTAGAATAATCTCAGGTCATTCCAAGGCAGACCTTTGCAAGGGTGTGGATGTCATCTTGGGTTGAATATTACAGGTTTTAACTATTTGGAAGTTTTAAATACTCCACTCATTATCTGGGCTGCATGACCCAGACCAGTTAAATCAAAAGAGTGGAACCCAGCCTTTGGAAAGTTTTAAAAGTTTCCTGTGTGATTCCATTGTGCAGACATAGTTGAGAAGCACTGCAAATCCAAATTCGACTGTCTGAATTTTAACTTCTACGTAGAAAACAGTTCTTTTGTAAATAGGTAGAGCAGACATTGGGCGTTTTAACAGTAGCACTTCTCAGCCTCATGACCCGTTTTTCTATGTAGGCAGTGAAATACACAATGTTTTTATCTTTGTGTATTTAAGTACCTTGCTATAAGAGATAAAGAAATTTGATATCATATAAATATCTTGAATGGTGCCTGAGGGAATTTATTTGTTGAAGTAATGAAAGGACATGCTTATAAAATGTGCTCAAAATATAATGAGTCCATGTTTCTTTGATACAATGACCAGTTCTTAGGGAATGTTGAACATTTTTGTGCATTTATTTTTCATGAGGGATGAATCTTAAAGACTTTCTTTTGTGGCGGTAGTGTTTTCTGTCATGTAAGATCGTTATGAGGATTAGAAGAGATGTCCTCTGTACTTAGAGCTTCGGCAGGCACATAAACAGTGATCGTGAATGTTAGCTACAATATTGCTGTGCTGCTACTATTTCGCCTGTGATTTAAGTTTCTCATCTTTCTGGTTTCTTGTTAAGAAAATAACACATGGAATGTTTCTGTTTGAATCTTTATCATCATCTTTAGAACTAAGATGGCACATCCTTGAAAGTTCAGTTTGTGAGGCGGGGATCAGGGGCACATGAATACAGCCTGGCTTGTGTTTTGCTTGGTGAGTTGACCATCAGAGTTTCTGTCTGCTATTTCCTGCCTTTGTATTTAGGGATTAGGTATTTGGGGGACGTAAATTTCTTGAAAGAAGATCAGGCAGTCTGTTTAATAGTAATTCTAGCACACCCTTATGTTTTCTAGCTCACAAATGGCTTGAGATCATTTAAATCCCCACCACCGCGTCAGATTTTGATTTTCATCCAAATATTTTCCTGTTTAAATATTAGCCCTCCTTGGTTTACAGTGTTAATAGCTTTCAAAGCCTTGTGTTTTTAATTCTTTGGGAATTCTTCAGAAGAGTTGGTACTGGTAATAGAACATCAACCTTTTAAACTTTAGTTTTATCACTGAACATTTATTTGTGTAGTACCTATATTCTGTCAGGACTTATATCTTCCTTCTTTTCTTCCTTTTTTTTTTTTTTGCATCAGAGGTTGAACTCAGTGTTTAAACACTGAGTCACATCCCCCAGCCCTTTTTATTTTTTATTTTGAGACAGGGTCTCACTAAGTTGTTTAGGGCTTGCTTTGCTGAGTTGCTGAGGCTGGCCTTGAACTTGAAATTCTCCTGCCTCAGCTTCCTGAACTGCTTGGATTACAGATGTGCGACACCATGCCCGGCTCTATGATTCTTAAATATATCTTGATATTTTTGTTTCAGACACTATACTAAGCCCAGCAAGGGTTAAATATACTTTGTAGCTTCCATATGAAATATGCTTGTTGAGAATGATGAAGCAAAAGAGGCCAGGTGATTTGCCCAGGGTCATGCAGTGTTGCTGTACATTAACGTAGTACTTCCTGCCCCCCACCCCCAGAGAAACTTAGAGTTAAAAAAAAAATTCTTAGTGGTTTTAAGCATAAAATACTAAAGACATAGCTAACCGTTTGATTTTATGCATAAATTGTCCTTAAAATATCTTAACTAAAGTTTTCGATATCAGTGGTTTGAAGAGTGAAGAGACATCCTTTTGATTCTAACAAAGTAGAAAATGCACTGAAGGATTAGTCTTTTAGATCTCAGTTATTGGGGCTGGAGCGGTGGCTCAGCGGTTACGGTGCTTGCCTGGCGTGCACGAGTACATGGGTTCAAGCCCCAGCACCCACATACACAGCTAAGTGTCGGAGCAGTGAAGGCCATGTGAAAAACTAAATAAAAATTGATTCTGTCTGTCTGTCTGTCTGTCTCTCTCTCTCTCTCTCTCTCACTGTCCTTCTGTCTTAAAAAAAAAATCTCAGTTATCGACTCAGGAAACATCTTTCAGCTTGTTAAATGACTATAAGTTTGTTCATACTGAAGTTTCCTAATGCTTGTGGTATGAAAAGGCCATTGTTGCCAAGAAGTTGGGTTTACTGTGTTCAGAAGTGCCACTAGGTCATCTTTCTAGTTGATATTATGTGAAGTCTTGAGGCAAGCCTTCTGCATGACATACTCTGTAGGTCACATGATTGAGGTATAGTGTGTTCTCAGCTCATGTGTGCCTTGACACCAGGATGACTGCTGGAGGTTTCAAAGCAGCTTTCTCCAGCTTCTCAGTAGGCCAAACTAGAGGGATGCAGGTAGGCCTTAAGAGCTAGCCAGATTGTGACTGCATGGTGGGAGCAGTGCCCCTGCTGACCATTGTATCGTCCATGGAAGGAGCAGGTGTGTGTCATCAGCAGCCACCCCCAGCTCAAGTGTGTTCTTGACACTTGTTCTGACAAACTTTACTAATGTATCTGTATTTTTTGCTGCACTGATGGATTACTAGTAATTTTTGGTGCACAACTTTTAGATAATTATAGTAAAGGCTGCCTTCTTCATGGTATTGAAGAGTGGGATAGCTTGAACTAATACAGAACATTGATATGCTAAACTTTGTTAGACATGAATTTAAGCATTTTGTTTTACTAAACTCTTTCCCTGAGCCTGTTAGTAGTTAGCATATTACTTGAGTTATATTTCTTCTTCCCAATTCCAGAGGAGATAACTAAAAGTGTCAACAGGAGAAATATATAAATTTGAAAAGACAAATGAGATGAATAAAATCAAGGGTTGACGGTGAAGCCCTGTGTTGGTTCCATTTACACATGGATTGTTACGTCATAGAATGAAATTTTATGTAAGTAGGATAACATTGTTCCCACAGGAGCACTTATTTATGGTGCACTAAAGGAATTTCTTATAAAGGTTATAAAAAGACAGTTGTCAAATTGAGCACGCACGTGTGTTGAGCATTTTTATAAAAGTTGAAGGTGCTCTTTTGCTTTAATCAATTTTTTAGTGCCTGTTTTCCAGCCCTGAGAAATGAAGCCTGTCACAGTGCCAGACGCACAGTGGGTGCTTTGTAAGTGTGTGGGGGCACTCTTGGTCTGTGTTCAGAAGGAGGTCAACATATTATGGAAGAAAATTATAATATTACAGTCGTCATCACTGAGCTCATTTAAAACAGCAGAGCACTTCAGTGCATTCTAATATAACATGCTTATTCTTCAATTTCATGTAAGTCACTCATTTTCTAACCCACTCACCATCTTTTTATTTCTTGTAATTAATCTGACCATTTCCTTCATTTTCTTAAAACATCTGTAATTATTTAATTTTCATTCAAATAATAGTTCTTGTGAGATTCAGGATAAGATAATGAAATTATCTCTTTGTTATAACACTGTTGACTAGTTGCTTTGTGGGTACAGATACGTAGGTTATTACGTGTCAAACAGTGTGCTGAACTCAGCAAGGATTAGAAAAATGAGAAAAACCTTCATTCTTGCCCCGGAAGAGCCAGACATAGGAGGAAGAAAATACAGAGGGCTGTGAAGATGGTCTTTAAGAAGTACGCACATCTGTGCAGGGTACCTTTTTGGGAAAAATGCATGAAAGTAGCAGTACACAACAACCAGAAATTGCTGCTTTATTCTAAAAAGTCACATAGGGAGGCCGCATGGTTCTGTGGAAAGAAGTTCTCTTAAGCATGAAGAGCTCTGAGTTTTAGTCTTTTTTGCCACCACCAACTGAGAAACTGATCAAATTCCCTTTGGCTTTCTTTTTTTCTCCAGCTTTAGTTTTTCCTGTCTGTTAGTGGGCTTAAACTAAATCCTCTAGTTGGTAGATTTTGTGACATAAAACATGGATTTGCTTTCCTTTCATCAAAGATATATCCTGTCTTTTCTTTGTTTTTAGTTACTCTTGAGTAATGAATATCCTATTTTTATTTATTATTAAGGAATATAGTAGTGATTTGTAAATTGTATATATTTGCATGGTTATTTCAAGTGGCCTTAAATAGGTAACATTAAATGATGAGAATAGTCACATATCTGTATTCAGTTACATGTGCAGTACCAAACATCTAAAAATATTAGGCGATAAATTCTGTTTTTAAAATAAATATATCTGCCTTTTGTAGTAAGGGAAGGGGAACCCCAGTAGCACCGCCAGGACGCTCAGTCGCCTTTGGACATAGCCATGAGTCTGGTAGTCTTCCCCTGGAGACTGTCAAGGGCATCTGGTGCTTGAATTGGGAAGCAGAGAATTGTCCTGTAGTGTTTGCCTCTGAAGATTTTTATTCTTTTTCCATAGAAATAGCTTTATTGGTCTCCAGTCAGTGTTCAGACTGTTAGTACGTTATCAGTCCAGATTCACCTAGCTGACTTCTCTTCCTGTTTCTGAGTGGGTAGTGAGAAGCTTCTAATTGTTACCTAAATCTTAACCTAGAATATCTGTATATTCAGAAATATAATGTGTAATATGTACACTAATGCCCTTTGAAATAAATCTAATTTTTATAGATATGGTTCCAAGAATACCTTCTGAGTGTATTTTGTAAGTGACTCTGGTGTGTCATACAATATTTTGGTTTCATTTCTAAATGCAAGTAAAAGCAGCCATGAGGGTATAGAATGTGACAGAGATTGGCAAAGTCATGTTGTGAACCCGTTCTTCCACTCAAAGGGAACACCATGGATACCACCTGAAGCCTAGCATGGTGACAGATCACAAAAGGAAGCATTTGGAGATGCTCAGAAGAAAGCTGGCAGCAAATTCTTTGGAATTTACTCATTGCCTTATAAAATGCATAACACACTTAGATACAGTGAAGAGCTTTGTTTTGTCTTTTCAATTGGTCTTTAGACCATTGGCCTTTTCTGTCCCAACTACATATGTTGTCAGAAAAGTTGGGCAGGAGATACCTGGCCGAAGTATAGATTAGTGTAATCCAGGGCTTTTCCTTATTCTTGCTGATTGAAGTACAGGTGTTCCTTTTGTTGGTTGAATACTATCTGATTTTCATTCCTATGTAATTTACCTGCATGGAGATTGAGAAAGCTCCTTTTTATTAAATAAGCTTGAAAATAAGATGAATGCACTAGGTTCTTGGGTGGAAAATATTGGATAGCTCCCTTTATAATGAGCATTTAAAAATCTGCCCTCCCAAAACTGGAAAATGCATTCTCTCCTCTGTGGAAAGCAATATAGTACTGAAATATTCCTCCTTAATTTTGGTCTGAACGAACAAAAGTGTCTGTGTTTATTCCTGCCTAATGCATCACAAATCTGCTGACATGCTAACCTTGGAGTCTTGGCTGGCGTTAATCAGGCCTGTGCACCGGCAGGAAGGATGTACCTAATGCACTCCATCAGTGCAGTTTGCATATGGAAGTTCTCACAGGGGAGCTGCCCTGTGCCAGCTGAGGGTTACCTGCCCACTGCAGTTATTGTATGTAATTATCGAACCAATCTGTTCAGCCCAGCAGGGTTTAGATGGTAATCATGAAGCAACACTTTGGAAAAGAAAGATGTAAGGCACTCTCCCCTTCTCTCATCAGTTATGTGAAGTTATAGCCACTCTTACAGCTATTTCTGAGAAGCAATACCTTCATATACAGATCTGCTAAATGAATGCCTTTTAAAGTTTCTTAAGGTTTAGTCAAGTTGATATTTTTGTAGATGTGAAGAATTTTCTTTTCGGGCATGGTGAGTATCTCTGAATTCTGATCTTTTCCTCAGCCACCTTGAGCATGTTTTGAAACAGTGGGATTAATTGTAATATCTAGATAATAACAGTTCCGACCATTTGGGGGGTTTAAGATGATGCAGCTTGAATAGAGTTCGTCCTTCTGTGGAAAAGAGCCTATGTTGCCATTAGGAAGAACAGTGTGCTGTCCCCAGGTATTACCTTCTTTAATAGTGATACACAAAGTGGCCCGCAGCAAGGAACACTCTCATATGAAGATAACTTCATATTAATTGTTAGGAAATCTAAGTGAGGACTTTCTGTTGCATTATGAAACTTGGGACATATCAGATAGTTTCCTAAATGGTGCAAACTTCTTTTAGGTAACCTAGAGAAGCTTTGAATTAAAATTTGGATTTTTACACATTTAAATTTTAAACTACACAGGACATAGTTATATAAAAAACAGAAAAATTTTATACTATGACTAAAGTCCCTTTTTAATTATACTTATATAGAGAGATATTAAGTAATTTAAAACTTGACACAGGACTAGATAACCTAAAAACATTATAGAGTGTGATAAGAGAAAATTGGGTGAACATTTGGGAAGAATGAACGGTGATAGAATGTTAGTGTTAACTCCTAAGTAACACTCAACTTGGAAGATAAATAGGACGAAAGGCCAGAGAGGACAGTGGAAAGTGCAGTGCTTTTTGGGAGGTTAGGAGAGCTTCATAGTGTTAAGGTTTTTCATTCACAGTAAAGGTTATGGCCTTCTTATTTAAACTATAGTAAAAAGTACTCTTAAAAAGAAGCATTTATTAGAATTTATTGAATCATTATTGATTCAAGAGTAGAATTTTACCACCAGTGTTGCGTTGTGTAACCCCTGACATAATATGTGAGGTAAGGTATAAGTTCCACTTTTCAAGTAGATACCCTACATCAGAAAGTGGGGAGCATGAATACCATTGGCCTAAGTGGTGACAGACAGCAAGTTTGTAAAACATTGTGTTTTGAAAGAGAGTTTCTTTGATCATCCTGATGGTCAAAACACAGCTTTCAATGATGAACTAAAGCATGAAAACGTAAGAAGTAGATAAAACAAGTACACCCACCATCCAGACTGACTGTGTAGTCGGAAGTTCTATCACTCCCATTTTGTTCCGTTTCCCATCCCTTTCCTTAGGGAACTACAACCCTGAAACTATGAAGATTCTTCCCACATATTTTGACACAGCCACACTTATATACATTCATGTGTGTGTACACACTATTCTGTGGTAGGTTTGTATATTTACTTGTTTGATCATCAGACTACATCTCTCTTTCTCTCTCTCTCTTTTCATGTGTAAGAAGAGAAAGAAAGAAATGGAAGAAAACGCAGAATCTAGTGTTGAAGACATGGAATGCTCAAATATACAGACAGAGGAGGTCGTGCAAACCCGTAAGTTGAACAGTTTTGCTTACTTTCTTCTGTATTAGGCACAAACTGCATTTCTTCCCATTAGATGAAGGGTTAACCATTTGGTTTATATAACATTTTGATTATATAAAGCATGTAAATAAATCTTATATTTGCATAGTACATACCACAATGCCTGTTTGCACACTGTTACATGCTGGTCACAGTAATCATAGGTTGGGACTAGGGAGAGACCCTTATTTTGCAGATTTGGAGCCAAAGACACTGAGCAGTTAAGTGACAGCTGTTGTGAAAGGGTGGGAGGTAGCGACCAGATCTCTTAAACCTCTGGCTGATAATTTCTACTGCCTCACACTGATTCACATAACTCTGGAGCTGGCAGAGAATGTCAAGAGTCAGTACAGGCCTTATCACACACACCTGCAGACTTCTTGCCTGCGTGTTCCCCATGAAGTCTGCCAACTCTTCTCTCAAGTTAGGAGGCAAGAGAGGAGCTCCACAGCATCACATTTCAAAGCACTTGAAGCAGAAGGCAAGGTCTGAAGGCATTTCTTGGGTGGCTGATAAACTGGTGCTGAAGGCACTTCAGATAATGGAGTACTTAGAGAAATGACATTAGCAAAGGCAGCATCTGCCAGGGGCAGGACTCTCGAGTGGACGTTTGTCTCACATGTTTAGTAGGTGTGTTCCAGTGTTCATGATTTGCCTGTCACAGGGAGTAGAGATTCAGTTCTTCCCACAAAACTTTTTATAAGATTTCTTTCCTGTCTTTATGTCTTTTATTTTTTTTGTCCTGAAATATTTCTTGATTTCTAATGCAAAGGTTTATTTTTGGTAAAAAATTTTATTATAGCATTAACACTCCATAGAGTCAAGCCAATGATAGATTTTACCTTCCTTTTGACAGTTTCCCTGGTGTATCTGTGTATGGAAAAGAAAGTATTCAACTCTCAAAGAGAATCATCTTTGTCCTGATATTATTAACATCTTCATTATGTGTTGTGCATAGAGCCTCCTTAGGTGTATCTGCACTGACTAAGAGCCATGAGATATCTGAAGAGGGAGTGTATAACTTCACTCTAGAGGCTAAAGGTTTTGAAGTAGTCCCTCTCTTCTTTTCTGCTATTTGCTACTGTTTTGTTTTTTCCCCTCCTCCCCTGTCTTGTTCATTTTGTTATTAGGAAGTGAGGCGTCCCAAGGAGCAATATATCGAAGCGTGTCTCAGCCAGAGGCTAGCAGCAGCAGCTATGACAGTGAGTGGGAACAAAGTTAAGGAGCATTGATAAAGATAGTGATATGCTTACTTTTTAAAATCCCTTAAATTTTAAAACTGGTAGCTTTGGTTTAGGAAAGGTGCTTTGTTCTAGTAAGGCTGCTACCCGGTTAAGTCTGAGAGTTGCAGCTGTGCTTGGGAAGACTCAGGCTCTCTTAACCGCCTGCAGGTCATTGTTTCCTGAACTTCGATTAATGAGCACCAGAGGTATTTGTTTTGATAGATAAGTGATTTTAAATTTTACTATAACTATGAAATATGTTTTTAGTGTCTGAAATTTTAATGTAAGGTCCTCATTGATGGTTTGTCTTATAAGGAAATATATTAGTATTTTTATTTTATTATTGAGAAAGATTAGACTTATAGATAATTTAAGGAGAGCAATTCAGATTTTTTGATATAACTTACTAAGATGATAAAGAATGATCAAATTCTCCCTTATATAAACTCTGAATTGCTTTATTTAAATGTTTTTTATTTTTCCATTGTAATTCATTTTTCCTCTAACATGCAAGGCTATTTAAGGTATTTTACTATGAAAAACTATTCATAAAAGAGAAATACTATCTGGGATGGTAAAATGTTACTGCTCTGAGTATAAAGAAAAAGAGAAAAAGAAAAGAGAGAAGCCACGGGCTAATGTAAATGAATATATATGTTTGCGTGTGTGCGTGTGTGTTTTCAGTTGAAAGCAATTTGAAGGAGTAGATGTTTTTGAATTTTTTAAAAAAATTTAAGGAATATATAATACAGTTCAGTGAATTTTGTATTTTAGGGCTTTAAGATTTTGTGTCATAAATGTATTTCAAGAATAGTTACCTCTAACAACAGCTTTAGAAATGTCAGTTTCTTCATTAACAATTTTATTTTCAAACACAATTTATGGTTTACAATATGGTAAGAGATTTTTCTCACTGTGTGATCTTTCAGAATGCTGTGCCTAGCAAAATGGGAGCAACTTTCCTTTAATATCTATTTAGACCATTTTGAAAACGTGTATAATTTTCTTGATACACCTAAGCTCATTTTGAATAGCTGGGGGTCCATTGTGTAAGAACGCATTTTGAAAGCTTTCCACTCGGGCATTGTGGGGGCTTTCTCAGAGAAAGAGAGGGGTGATGGGGTGATCTTCAAGAAGAACAGAGGCCTCTAATCCTTTTATTTTTATGCAAGGCATAATTTTTACCAATTGAGAAAATTTGGTTATTTTGCTGCAGGTAATTTTCCCCCTTACAAAATGATAAGCCTTAAAAACATGCATATTCTGGCATTTCAAAACCATGCCAATATTTTTGAATTGTACTAAAAATAATTAGTTAATGTAGCCATGATATTTATGGCTATCATACTGTATTCCTCCCGTTCTCAAAATGGAGACTACTTTTGTTGGTATTATTTTTGAATTACCATGGTTTTTTTTTTTTTTTTTTTTTTTTTTTTTTTTTTTTTTTTTTTTTTTTTTTTTTTTTTTTTTTTTTTTTTTTTTTGTTTGTTGGTTGGTTTGTTTGTTTTTAAAGTGGGACAGGGAGAGAGAGAAAGAGAGAATTGATTTTATTTAGTTTTTCATGTGGCTTTCATTGCTCTGACACTTCGCTATGTACGTGGAGCTGGGGTTCGAACCTGCGTCCTCGTGTATGCCAGGCAAGCACTGTAACCATGTTGAGCCACTGCTCCAGCCCTTACTTACCATGGGTTTTGATCCATTCCTGAGCATTCTTTGGGAAGGGATGACTGGTCAAAAAATAGATATTTTTAAAGGCACCCTACAAAGACAATTTTTACCTTCTGCATTATAAAATTATAGAAGAGTATTCCAAAATTATACATTATTTTTCAAATATTGGATTTTACACATTAGTCTTATGACCTTTTAGCAATAATAATGTATTATGAAAATGATTATATTTTAAAGAGACAAGAAAACAGATTTTTTTTCCCCCTGCAACAATTAGGATTGATTATTAGGGAGAATGTTCAGTTGATAATACAGCAAAGTCTCCAAGGTACTTTGTACTAATTATATAATAAATTCGGGGTGGCAATAGCATGTTGAGTTGCAGGGAGAAACTTTAGACTGAAGGAGTAAGCAGCAATATTTAAGAGTAAAATGTCAAATTAGGACATTAATGAGAATAATACTATTTGAATATAGCTATACCATTGTCCTTTATGATATGCCTGTTGATTCAAAATTTATGGAAAGGGAGGTTTTGGTATAGATTATTGATCGTGATTTTATGATATCTCATTTTTTCAACCCCACAGTCAGAATATTTTCAATTTTTTCATGCAGAATTAACTTCAAAATCCTTGAAATAAAAGTAAAAAAAAAAAATCTACCATGGTATATTTTTTCCACATTTTATATTGGTGCAATATACGTGTGCACATTGATTGTATTTATTGTATATATTTGTACACACACACAATATATAACAATATAATTTGGCCAGTATTGCTTCCCATACCATGGTATATTTTTAGTAGAAGACTGTTTCAGAAAAATTTAAGAAGAAACTCAAGGTTTTAGATCAGTCACTGTGTGTTATGAGTGGCAGGGAAAAAAGATATTCATATAAGTTTAAAGTTTGCAATAATTAAAGAGCTTTCAGAAAAGAAATCTCTTTGCTGTTTAGAGTATTCACTGATGAATCAGAGATGGCCAGGCTGTGCCTCGCCTGGATGTCACTGCTCTGCCCTAGCAGGGAGAAGCATGAACCTTGGGAAGGAAATGGCGAAATGGCTGTACTAGGCAGTGTGATGAGGCTGCAGCACAGCACCCGACTGCTGGACTGCTGCGCACCTGCTGGGGTGGAGGGGAGGGAGCTGGCGAGAGAGGTTCTCCTTGGTGAGGGACTCACAGGTTTATCCCAGCCAGGGAGAGTTGGATAGGGAATGTCATGGGAGACACTGACCACCATCAAATGTAGTGCTTTCTAGGAGACCACTCCACTGGGAGCTGCGTGATTGCCAGTGGGAAAGATTTTTATTTTAACCTAGTCTGGTGCTTAAAGAGTGTAGGTAAAGGCTTTAAAAAACAAAATTCCTTGCCTTTCATACCATGCTTACCCCCTAAGAAGTGCATGTTTGTTGCTATATTTATATTTGGAGTTAATGTTTTAATTTTTACAATAAAGATTTTGGAGAGAAATATTTCAGTACCATTGTAAATTGGTACTGAACTATTTTTACCAGTAGAAAAGTTCTTATATGGGTAGACTTTGTTAGTATATTTTTTGATACGTTAAAGAAATTGACAGAATTTCCTAAGATTTTCATGGTATTAAGAATGGTACCTCTTGTGGAGATTTCATCCACAATCCTTCAGAATTGATTAGATTTTAAAATATTAATAGCTGTGGATCGAAGTATTTATATTTCTGTTCTTTTGCTTATTTAAATTAATGATTTAAATTTCTTTTATTTCTCTTCAAGGTTCAAGAACCAGAAAGAAAGTCCAGAAGTAAATCAAATGCAGTGAATCAACTTTTCTTCCTTTTCATTTAACTTTTTCTCCTTTTCTATTTCAAGTTTTATTTTCATGTGAGTCTTGAGGGGTGGGAGTAATGATTAGATACCTATGTCTTTGAAAAACAAATTTTTTTATTAAAATGAACACTTTGTACAGTTTATTAAAGGCTAATTTATGAAATTCTAAAATCTTCAGGTTATACTGTTTAAGCTATCCCAGTCTGTGTGTGTTTGAAGTTTTGGAGTACATACAAGAAAGGTTACTATGAAATGCACTTTTCCAATCATTGTGCGTTTCCCAGAGTGGGCTAATATGTTTGTCAGAGTCTTCACTTTTAAGGAAATGCAAAATTTAAAATAAAAGTCTCTTTTGCTTTACAAATAGTTTTTTGTTGCAGTAAGGTTTGGTTTGTGTTGATTTTGTTCACCAGAAGCATCTATTGAGCACCTGCTGTATGAGTCAGGAGATACACACAAGGACAAGGAATATGGAAGAATGGAGTAGGCACAATGTATATATGAGAGAGAAAATGCACATATTTGAAAATTAGATTGCAGAAGATTGATGTGAGCATGCGGGCTGTCTGACAAGAAGCAGGTGACAGTGGTCACGTAGGGCAGCGCTACAGACTGTGACTTCCTTTAAGGAAGTCCCCAGTACTAGATCTGTCCATTCACAGGAGATTATTTTCTTACAAGTTTAATTTGTGTAACAAATGATATTCATACACGTTTAAACCGAACACTGTAAAGGTTTAGTGTTTAGTAATTTTAAGACATCTAATGTTTTTAGTTGTCTTGAGAACAGAAACTGAGAACATTTGTGAGTAATTTCAAGATCCACTCCTCAAAATTTACTTCATGAGAGAAATTGGTATTCGTCACATTTCCTAGTGGATGGAACACCTTACCACATGTGGCATGCACAGTGTTTTTAAGCAGCGTGGACACACAGTCTTATTTAAATGTTAAATGATTTTAGTAAGTATCTAAGTGCATTAAGGTGTTGAATACCTCTTAGGATGATGCTAAAGTACACATTTTAGTTTTTAAAAGTGAATTGTTTTAGAAACATATTAAATCTGTAATTGTACAGATGGGATGTGGATACCAAAAGTTGTCAAGGTTGTATTAAGTGTGAGAAACTCTGACCAACATAAAGACTTTAACTTTTGCCTCTCTAATGTAGATGTTTAGCAGTCGGGTGAAGTTTTGTTACTGTAATGGGCAGACATTTTTATGTAAAACATATGTGGTTTTTGCTTTTGTTTTTGTCTTTTAATGCCTTGCATAGTTCTAGAGTAATATGTCTTTACAGAAGAGAATTAAATTTTGGGCAGGGACTCCTGCTTTCCGAGATTGTTGGATTTTAGTACTGCTCAATGTTATGGTCCCAAGTTTGTTTGTAACACCTACATCAACTCTCAAGTTCTGTTTCAAACACATTGATGCTTAAAATAGGATAAAATGTGTGTGATGTGTTTTTGTATGTATGCCTTAGCCTTTTTTATTTTTCAAAACACAAACATAGTAAAATGTGTTGGTTAAATATTAAGCAAACAAATATTTCGTCACATATTGTTTTAAACAAGTGCTGACGTTTGCTCGAATGTTACTGTGTTGGCAAGGCTACGGAAGTTGGTGCAAAGCTGCTGTCCATGCTGGCCAGTTTGGCTGGTCAGTCACATCCTTGTTCTGCTTTTATCCCTACTGTGTGCTGGCTTTTCCTGCACGCAACTTGGCAGCCAGTGTTGTGCTTTTTTCTTTGCCCATTTCAGTTCTATATTTCTTTATTTCTTCTTGTTGTTGTTTTTAGTTTCTTTCCAATCCCTGAAAGAAGTGGGTTTGCCGTCTTTGTTCTCCCCTCACGGGCTAGTTTCCGTATTCTAGCCTGCCTAACGCCATTGTGTTCTGCCTTCTCGGCCATTTTCTGGGGTCCTTAGTGAGCAGAGGATCAACACCTGTTCCAGGCTCTTGTCCTTCACACAACAGTGCGCATGTATGTACTGTGTGTTTTCTAAAAAGCACCTGATAGGTCATTGATGACTAACGTATCTCTGATGTAAAAAGTGGCTTCTTGATGTTCTTTAACAGTGATTTCTGAAGGCAGAATGCTAGTAGAGCAGAGTTGCAAAGCCCCGATTATTTCTTTGCATTACTAAATTGAATGTACATCTGAAGACCCAACTTCCACAACAATAAATTAGTGAAGGAAATATAATTTATGTGTTTGTGGGTATCTGTATAAATACACCACTGAGCATTATATTCTTGCTTATTCTTTAAAATTCCATTTTTAAAGTTCGGTAGTCCTCTGATTATGATGGTGTGTTAACAGTCTGTGGTCATTGAGGAACATTTAAAACACAGATAAAGGTCACAAGGCAAACCAGCCTGACTACCACCCACAGGCAACCGCTGTTAGTGTTGTCAGGATTTTGACACATTTGCTTCTAAAGTTTTCCATACACTTTATCTACTTTAAATGCTTCATGTAAAAGTTTATATTCTGCTTTTTAAAGCAAACATTAAACACTTTTGAGGTAGTTACAGATGCTTCAAGAATATAACTTTTTATGTTTCCATATTTTTTTTCTCATGGATTTATTATGGTGTTTTCTGGATTGTTTCCCTACTATTAAACATTGAAGTTGTTTGCAGTATTGGCATATTATAAACAATATTCTTGAACAAAATTGGGTAGGCATCTTTGTCAACGTGTATGAATATTTGGTTCAATTTAAAAAAAGTGAATCAGTGGGTCAAAGACTGTGAAGTGGATTCATGTTATCAAATTACTTTATAAAAGTCTGCCAGCTAATGCCTTTTCCAGTAAATTGGAGTGCCTAAGTTACGTTGTATCTTCGTGAGTGCTGTGGACAGTGTTCACATCCTCCCCACATTCCTGTTGAAGCCTGATTCCTAGAGTGATGGTAATAGGGGGAGGAGCCTTTGGCAGGCCATTAGGGCAAGATGGGAGAGCCTTTCTAAAGGGGTTAGTGCCCTTGTGAGAGGCAGGAGACAGATGGTCTCTCTCCAGCACATGGCCATGTGCAAAAACCAGAGTCAGGGCCCTCACCATGAAGAGAATCTGCTGGTACTTTGATCTTGGACTTTTCAGCCTTTAGAACTATGAGAAAGAAATGTCTGGTGTTTAAACCACCTAATCTGTGGTATTTTGTTATAGCAGCCTGAAAAGACATTAGGTGTCGTTTTTATTCTTTGATAAAGTAAATTGTGTTAGATTGCTGGTGAACTGGAACAGGCCTTTATTTGTGTACTGGTCCTTCTGTTTCTTCTTTGTTGTGTTTGTGTATGTTTGTGTAATAATGACCTTAACCACCCTTTATCCTGTTTGTTGCTTTTGCTGTTTATTCTTCTTAGATATAGTTTAGTTTTTATAAACATTAGGTCTATGGCTTTAAATCTGTCGATCATTTCATCATAATTTCTGCAACTGTTTAAAATATTTTCTACCCCAAATCAGAAGTATTTGCTATGACTTTTTGGGGGGGATTTTTTGTTTTAATCATTCTAAATTTGCAGCCTCTGTGGAATTTAGTTTTGTGTGTGTATGCCGTGAGGTGAGGCTCACATGGTTTGTTTTTTCAAAACAAGCTAACCAGTACTCCAGTATCATTTGCTGAATAAACGGTCTCAGTGACCCTCCTGCATGCTGGCTCGTGGTGCCTGCTGTATTCATCCTGAGTTGTTTGTTTTACCAAGGTCTGTTTCTGGACTGGTTCATTTCATTAATTTGTTTCTTCTTCGGCCAACGCCACATTGATTTAACTAAGACCATTGCTTTCATAATTTATTGTCTAAACTACATCAACAGAAATCAAAATGAGAAAAGAAATTCACTTATGGTCTCATGACCACTACAAAAATCACAGTTTTACCCTTTGGCTAGTTTATTCCTAGTACTGTTTCAAGCCTACATAGATTTTCTTAGTATAGAAGTTGTATGGATAAAATGCCACAGGTTATTCTGTAACCCCTTATTCACTGAGCTCTGCTGATGGAGATGTACAAGGAACACTCAAGAACAGGTATTATAAAGAGGTCTTTATAAATACAGCCTCATGCTGGACTTGGTGGCACATGCCTATAATCCCAGCGATTCCCAGCAACTCAGAAGGCTGACGCAGGAGGATTGCAAGTTCGAGGCCAGCCTTAGCAACTTAGCGAGGCCCTAAGCAACTTGGACCCTATCTCAACATAAAAAATTTCAAAAATGGCTGGGGATGTGGCTCAGTAGTTAAGCATCCCTGGGTTCAGTCCATAGTAACAAAATAATAATGATACCAGCCTCATGACTTCGTAATTCTATGCAGTATATCATCACTGAGGTGGTTTAGACAACTCTATCACTTGTGTGTTATATAAATAAAATGCTTATGATTTCCTTGTATCAAGAATGTGTTTATACATATAATAGGGAGTTTTATTATGGCAGTAGCATTTTTGCAGTAACATTTCTGGATTTTTGTACTTTGGTTTGGTTTGTCATGAAGTTACCTGTAAAAGTTCTCCATCAAGCAAATTCAGTTTCATTGTGAGCCTCTGCAAGTCCACTTTGAAAACCTCTTTTTTTCTCTTTTTAACGTAGATAAGTTCGGTGTTCATTAGAATCTTATTTTGAGATATCAGAAATGAGTGGAGATGATATGTAAGGGGTGCCTGTGCCTGGGTACAGAAGCAGAAAGTTTGAGGAATGCGTCCCGAGCACAAGGAGTGTTGAGAGGTGGTGGAAAGTACCACAGATGTGTAAGAGGTGCAGCTCGCAACACTTGGGCAACAGCATCTTTAAAGGGGATCGTCCTACTTAATATTCTCTCTGACCTTGACAAAAAAATCACTACAGAAGTTCATGGTAGTCCTTGCAATGGTTCTCGGATCCAAGAGGCCCAATGGTTCTCAGCCTTTACCCATAAGGGGCCAGTGTGGGCTAGTTCTTGAAAGATAGAGCCAGCGAAGAGCCTGCTAGCCCTGAGGACTGAAAAGTCCCAGGACAGGAACTGCAGGGAAGGTCACAGCTGGGAAGGCCACACTGATTCTGTTTGGTTGCCTGTAAAGAAGAGTGGTAGTTCACTTCGTGGTCTTGTCTGGAGGTACCGGCCCTGGCACCTGCACGTGAAGCACCATTGCACACTTGGGGCTGACTGGATTGACATCCCTGGGCGGTATTTGAAAGATGGGGGAGATGCCTGAGAGGCAGGGACAGCATGCAGAGGTGTGTCTCAAAGATCCCTGCAGACTTCTCTCTCCAAAAGCCCACCCAGACTTGGTTTTCTTGTCTTCCTTTATTATATTAAATGATACTAACACATAAGTCAGTTCCGCTGGGGAAATGTGCACATCTTAGTCTGCTGGATACAGTAATTGCAAAGGTATGTGATCTGCACCCTCCGTTGCAACCTCTGCCCTCCTGCCCGTTTGAAGTACAGTTTTTGGCAAATATTAAAAAGCTTGTGACAAAAGTACATAATTTAGTCAACTGTTTATAATTTAAAGAAGGGTCATTTAGACATTTCTTAAGGTGTTCACATGGTTGCAATGGGTTTCCCCCTTTTTCTGAGTTTTGAACTAGGCTTTTGAAAGAAGCTGTATTCTGGGTGCCATGGTCCCAAAATAAGTCTTAGATATGTCAGGCAAAATGTTCAGAAAGTGCAGGTGGCTGAAATGGCATCAAAATGGTTTCCAAGGCCCTGTCTGTTCCTGTAAAGGTCAGAGAAACCATAGCCTACAGGGCACAATTTGAGGTCAAGAATCCAAAACACCTGCTGTTCCCAATGAACTGTGCGCTGCACACGGCAAGTGTTTGGAAGGGAGGGTCAGGCTAAGTGAACAGTCAAGATAATACCCGGTTGGTCTTTTAGTGACAAAATTGAGGGGAAATATGAAACTTTAAAATGGGAGTTTTTGTGTGTGTGTGTGTGTGTGTGTGTGTTATTGTTGATATCCCTATTTGAATGTAAAGTCCCTAACACAAAAGAAGCAAGCCGCCTCTAGACTGCATTTACTGCTCTTGATGACTCCAGTTGTGTGTAAATATTAGAACACAGCAGGGTCCTGCATTCCAAGAATCACTTGAGCAGCGCCTGGAAGACAAGTGTCCTTACTGGTATTGTAGTCATGCTCCCCGCTCTCCTGCTGTTTCTAATCTGCGCGCACAGCCGTGAAAAAACTGGACTGACATTTACAGGCGCAGCAGGGAGACACTTGACGAGGGAATGTTAAAGACTCCAGTACCTCCATTCAAAGTGGCCACCACACACGCTGAATCTTCACAGTCCCCGGCTGCTCGCCACGCCACGATGAGGGCATCTGTAATGAAGCAAAGGTGCAGAACATTTTCCCTTGAAGCTCAACTTTGTAGCAGTCAGATATTTATTGTAGCCTCTTTTAGACCTAAATATCTGAAGGGAGAATCGGATTCTGCCAGGTGAAGCCTTTTCCTTCTGCAGTGTGTTGCAGAAGATCTGCTTCCTCCCGTCCTTGTTCTTAGTCCCCACTAGGCTTTTCCAGGAGTGTCCCTCGGTGAGAGAGCATTTGCCCATCAACTTTGAATAGAAATAAAATATCCTGGGATCTGCTGTAACTGGTATGTAAAAGAGGGTCAGTTGCTTTCTGACTGGAGTGTGACACCTTCCTCCCCGCTTCATCCCAGCGAGCTGCCAGATTTGTATGCCATCATACCAGTAATGCAATTAGGTTCGCTGCACATTGTCTGGTTGACTTCTCAGTTAAGAGTTTCTTTCCCTATGGGAGTAAGACGAGACAGACTGTCATTTGCTATTACTAATTCTGCTTAGCATTATCACTGGAGCTTTTTTTGTAATTAGCTATCTTAGTTGGCTCTTAAATTTTAATAGCCAATTGAAGCTACGTTTTAGCCAAGTTCCATATCTAAATTGCATTCAGTCCATTAACAAAGTTGGTTAAAAGGCTATTAAAACAAAAGCCAATATATGGTGGCTCGCACTTGCATCTCTGCAGCAGTGGCAGTGCCAGCCTTCTCGAGTTCCTAAAGGAACTTACTTCTCCTTCGACAAAGTTACACATAGGCACAGCACAACTTCCCCGTGGCAAGAACGGCAGGTTGATAAGATTTTTAGCATGCCGACATACTCAGAAACATCACTGCCCATCCTCTTTTCCTTTCTGGTTTTATTTGGTTGATGGTGATAAAGGGAGGAAGAAAGAGGCCCTTAATATTCTAAATTAAAATTGACGGTTTTTGAAAAGTGAATAATTGAAATGATGTTTTTCTCCATTTCAGCCGATCAAAATTATTAGCAAAACCATCTGAGGCACCTTCTGGTAGAATTGTAGTCTTGCTGGGTTCGGTTTGTAAAACATTCTGCCAGACATTAAAAAAAAAATTGTAGCAGAGCCAGCACATGGGCTCAGAGCACTCGTTGCTTAATTGATAGTCCCCACTGTTGTTACGGTTAAATCCAGAAGCCCACTGACATCCCCACCGTTGGTGAGTCTGTTTACTAGAATTTTAGTTTCTGCACTGAGTCTTCCTCTCCCTAAATTAGGACTTTGGGTCGGCTTTCCACTTTGAAAAACACCCAATTTCACACATTCTTAAATAATGTGTGATACAGCCTGTCAGAAGAAATCAGATGGGTTCAGGGTGTATGCAGTTTACATTTCATCTTTGAACCGATAGAACCCGGGAATGAAGACGTGGAGGGAAGCTGGAAGGCACAGAAGTCTCATCACCTGGCTCAGCTGATGTTTTAAAGTGAATAGCAGATAACAACAAGTCTAAATCCTGCCCTTGCCTTGCCCTTCAGAAGATCACCGGGAATTGTGATTTAATCCCACAGTTTTTAAAGTAACAAGGAGGTCTGAATATTTTCCATCTCCTTGTATTTGGTCATTCTCCTACAGTCAGCTGCCCCTCACGTCCCTAGAGCTGCCTCAGCCTTACCTCTGATGTGTCTTCCCTACAGAAGGCCACTTGGCACACTACACCTGCGTGGAGGTGATTCTAGAGAAACCCAAACATTCATTACCATTGTATTTCAGTTTAAAATAGTTTTAGTAGGCCACGGATCCGCATGATCTTTCATCCCCGTTTACTTCTGCAGCCTTTGCCAGAGGTCTAGGCACTGTCAGTAAGAGTATGGCTTTCCCAACAAAGGGCTTCACAGGTCTTAACAAAGGACCAGAAGTGCTGGAAGGTCTCTGGTAGTTTTTGTTCTGTACCAGAAGCTGATGGAAAAGGGTGAAAAAGCATTTAATTCACTGTTAGATTATATGCAGAGAAATTAATACATTATTAAAAATGTATGTGTAACTAATTGGCCTTTGATTAAAAATAGAACTGACTTTGGAAATCAGGTCACCAACTCTCTAACAGGTTATACTTGATGGCTTCTAAGAAGACTGAAGGCAGGAACCACTCTGTGGTTTTTAAGAGGCCCCACTAGTTGATTGACAAGGATTGTAGGCTCTAAGTGCAGTATGTTAGCCCTCACCTGCCCCTCCCTTGTTTTAAATTCATCTTTAAGAAATTCGTTTCCTCAATACACATGGTACAGGATGCAAAAATCACAAGGGATAAAGGCAAATAGAGAAAGGCCTTACACTGAAGATCATGGACCAACAAGAAATTGGGGTAGAAAATAATCCTATATTATCCAAAAGAATATATGGGGTGAAAAATTCTAGCAACTATTTCTCTAGTCCTAGTTCTTTCTCTGAAAATAACTGATTGGGCTTGGAGAGCATGTGCGTATGGGTGTGTGGGGGATAGGGGGCGGTAGTTTGGATGTAAAAATGTCCCCAGAGAGTCCATGTGTCAGGCAGTGCAGGAATGTTGAGGAGAAAAGGCTGGATTATAAGGGCTGGGACCTCAACAGTGGATTAGTCCATTTGATGGATTAATAATTTGAATGGACTGTTGGTTAAACTGTAGGCAGGTGGGGTGTGGCTATAGGCAGTAGGTCACTGGGCCTGTGGCCTTGAACTGTACCTGTCCCTGGTCCCCCACTCCCTGTCTCTGCCTCTCAGTCTCTCTCCTCTCGCTACCACACCTCTCTCTATCACACCCTGCTATCATGGTGTTTCTGACTTGGAGCCCACCAATCATGGGTACAGCCTCTGAAACAAGAAGCCCAAAACAATATGCCTGAGAGGGAATTAAAGTTCTGTTGTTTCTGTGTTGCAATTTGTTGGGATTAAGGCTGTGACAGTTCATCAGAATGGTCTTGATTGAATTCAGAGATGCCTAAGATTAAGAGGATTCTGGGTGTGAGTGAGGGTGTTTCTAGGAATGATGGGGCTTGTGAGACAGCAATCTGAAAGGGAGACAGGTCCGCCTTTGTGTATCATCTATATGTTGTGTGTGTGTGTATCTCCTATTGTTTCTGTTACTCTAGAGAACCCTGACTGATGTAGGCTCTAACCAAGCTATGGGTCCAAATAACATGTTGGTGTTAACTAACAATGGTAGTTAGGGAATATACTTGGTCTCCTCACTCAATCTCAGTTGTACATCATCATGCTGAAGAGTTCTTAATCACTTTCATCATGAGAAGAGGCTTTGACTTCACTCAGTTGAACCCAGAGGGAAGTGTCTACCTTGAGGCCCATAGGCCGGCACAGGTCCCCAAGCCGCTCTGACCTTCAGCAGTTGAAGGCTGCACATTGGACAGCAATCTTCCTCCTGGGGTTTGCGCTTCCGTGCTGGATCACTTTGCTTCCTGATCCTCTGTGACTGTCTTCCTTGGTGTCACCTCTCGTCTGGTTCAGCACTTCCTCCATTAGTTGCTTGAGGAAAAGTTGGGTGGAAGATAAAAGTTCTTTTTAAATCTTCTGTGTATGAAAATGCCTGTGTTCTTCCTTTCCTCTTGACTGATAGCTTGACTGGTATAGAATAATAGATTTGGAAATAATTTCACTTAAGAATTTTGATGGCATTGCTTTGATATCATTGTGGTTCCATTTCTGCTATTGAGCAAACTTGAAGCCCTCCTGATTTCTGGCTTTTGCATATGACACATTTTTTTCCCCTGGCTTTTCAAGGGTTTTCTTTTTTTCCCTAATGACCTCAGTTTCACAAAGATACGTTGATGTTGGCCTGTTTTCTGGGTATGTCCTATTAATCAGAAAACATGTTGGGATTTTTTTTTTTTCCAGAAGATTCTGTTGAGTTCCTCCCTTTGTGCTCTCTGGAACTTCTGTACATTTTCTCTTTTGTCTTGTTTGAACTGCTTCCTGGGTGATTTCCTTAATGTTCATTTCCAGACCTTCTGATCGAAAGCATTTTTTTCATGCTATCATTTTTTTTTAATTTCTAGGAGTTCTTTGTACTTTTTTCTTAAAAAATAAAATCTGCCAGGCACAGTAGCACACATTTGTAATCCCACCTACTTGGGAGACTGAAGCAGGAGGATCACAAGTTCAAGACCAGCCTCAGCAACTTAGACCTGTCTCAAAAAATAAAAAGGCCTGGGATGTAGCTCTGTGGTTAAGCACCCCTGGTTTCAATCCCAGTACTGGGAGGGGGAAAAATCCTGATTTTAGTTCATAGATGCAGGTTCATCTTATATCTCTGAAGAATTTCTATTATTTTAAGCCCCATTGTCCCCGAATTGTCTCTGTTTCTCCAAGTTGTGGCAATCATTTTGTTGTTTGCTTTTTTCTTTCTGTTTTTCAGTTCTGGGGCTTGAACCCAGGGGCACGCCTACGTCACAGCCTTTTTTGAGGCAGGGTCTTGGTAAGCTGCGGAGGCTGGCCTTCAGCTTGTAATCCTCCTGCATCATCTTCCTGAGTTGCTGGGGTTATAGGTATACACTACTGCACCTGGCCTTGTTTTGGTCTTGCCTTCAATTTTGGATGGTTTTCTCAAATGCCTGGTGATCCTTATCTATGTTGTTAGTATGTAAAAGTAAACCTTTAACAAGGTGATTGGGAGTCCTGATTCAGTCAGTGTTTGGCGGGGGAGGGCACTTGGAGCTGTCACCCCTTCCCCCAACTCCTTAGGTGGCTATTTCTAGAAGAGTCTTATCTTTTAACCTAGAATCTTTTGAAAACTGAGCTTGAGACAAAGGCTTACATGGAGGTAGTTTCCTGTGAATGTAGTCCCAGGAGAAGAAGTGAGAGACAGGGTGTGAAAACGGGAGAAGGGAGAACCAACCTGGGTGCATGGAGTTGGCCATACCTAAGAGTGACCAGCACTCGATTCTGCATGATCCTCCAAAGATCCTGTGAAATGCACCTCACAACCTGTCTTTGGGTGCTAACTTGCCCTACTTCTGAGTAGTGCCTGTGGGATGCCCACTAGTCCTGGCAAGCAGTGCAGCCTGCAGAGGAGGAATGGGGAGAGCTGTCCCCCGGGGAGATGTGGGAGCCTGTCGATTTGGGCTTTGCCACCTGGGTTCGAGTGAGAGTGGCTTGGAGCGGTGCATGAGAGGTGCCTTGTTTGCTGCCATGTGACTGTCTTAGGGTCTTCGTTCCAGAACTGGTCAGTTTCCTTAGAGAAAATTCTTGTCTCTTGGCAAGTCAAGGCTTAGCTTCCTCTGTGTGGTGTCCAGTTCTTGCAGGACAGTGTTTTGAAAAGCTGTTCTTTCTCCATTGAATTGATTTTGCACCTTTGCTGAAAATTACTTAGACGTTATTTATAAATGAGTCTGTTTCTGGGATTTCTGTTCTCTTCCTTTGAACTATGTGTCCTTCCTCTGCCATAAATGTGTATATAGTAAGCCTTAACGTAGACTGAGTCTTACCACTTTTGTTTTAGCGGTTATAGAACCCTTGTCTTTCTATGTAACTTTTAGAATCTGTTTATGTCTATAAAAAAAACCTTGGTGGTGTTCTGATAGGAATGACATTAAAACAGCAGATCAATTATGGGAGAATTAATATCTTTACCATGTTGAATCTTCTGATCCTTGAATACATATCTGTCCACTTATTTAGGCTTCATTCATTTCTTTCATCAGTATTAAGTTTCAGTATACTAATCTTGTACTTATTTTGTTAAGTGTATATCTAAGTGTTTCATTTTCTTTGAGGCAATTGCAAATAGTTCTGTTCATTTAATTTTGTTTTCCACAGGTTCATTGTTAGTCTAAAGAAGTGCAACTGAATTGTGTGTCTCGATCTTCCATTCCATGACATTGACGACTTCACTGTCAATTTTTAAAGTCAAGTACAGAGACAAGAATTTAGCTCTCTTGTGCTCTGCCTTCCTTCCCTTCAGTACATTATGTACTGGATTTTTAGGTAAACTCTCGGATGAATTGCTGATCTGCAGATGTGCTGTTCTGACTATGTAGATCCTGCTTATTTCAGTGCACTGTGATGTACTTTTCATGTTTTTGTAGGCTTCCATTTTTCTCCTGGAATTATCATTTTTTTTGCTTCTAACTTTCTGCACAGTTTTAATTATTTGCAGTTATTTCACCAGATCCATTAGAACGCCCACCAGCAGCTTTTAGTTTCATTTTTCTTGTTTTTTAAGTGTAGGCTGCCGTCTGGAAAATTCCTCCTTGTTCTATCTAAAATTCAAGGTGACAGGTGACCCTGGAGTTCTGCACCCCTCTTCACCTGGTATTCCTCCTTGACGTGATTCTGAACTTCTCTTGACCACGCTGCTGTGTGGTATCTCCTGTTCCTGGTTACTGAAGCTTCCTCTTTTTTATTTTCTCTTCTGCTCGGCACTAAACAGCCTCGAAGCTTCCTTAAACAGGTGCATGGGAAGTTGTGTTTTTACCCCGTCCTCATGTGTTTGAAAATATGTTTGATCTACCTTACGTCTGGGCAGACAGTTTGGCTAGGTATAGAACCCTGTGTTGGAAATTATCTTCCTTCAGATTTTCTGAGGTGTCACATTGTTCCTGCCTTCTAGTTTTTGCATTCTGATTCTGCTTTTCCTCTGACACTCAGGAGCTTTTCTTTATACTTGGTGCTATAGTATTTCATGGTGATGCAATTTGGTGAGACTTCTTGTCATTTGTTGTCTAGGAGCACAATAGTTTTATCAAATAATGAATATTTACTTTGTCCCAGACTCTGCTCCAACCTCCAGAGATATTGTAGTGAATACGAATGATAAGGTTTGCCCTTTATAGAACTTATAATCTGGTAAGGAAAAAAGATAAGAAATATATAAATACAATTCCAGACAGTGACGAGTACAAAGAATATAAAGCAGAAAGATGGAGCTGAAGAATGTCCTTTGGATGGCAGGTACTGTGTTAGGGTACCGAGGGAAGTTGTCTCTCAGATGTTAGAGCTGAGGTCTGGAGGGGAGGAAGAAGCCAGCCCTGGACAGGGGCAAAAGCAGGTAGGAAGGCTGAGCTTGTCATGTTGGAGGAATGGTGTGGCTGCAGTGAGGTGAATGGAGGATGGAGCCGCAGGAAATGACGTGAGAGCTCAGTTGGAAGCCACGTCATGCAAGGCGGCCAAGCGGATACGGGGGCGTCTCGGAAGTGATCCTCACAGGATCAGTGGGATGCTGTACACTTTCCAAAGTCTCCCGTGCTGCCCAGGACAAGAGTGGTGGCAGGCTGGCCACTGAGGAGGTCATTCAGACCATGTGGCGTTGACTTAGTGGCCCTCGAAGGCCAGAGCACTGTTGCCTCCTGGTGCTGGGAGCTGTGCTTGTGTTTCTGCCTCCTCACCAACTCTTCTGCTTTGCATTAGTGGAACTCTTGGCTGTCACTTGCAGGACCATGCGCCTATTTTGTTTTCATTCTATTTTTTGAGCTATTTTCTTCATTTTATCCTTCAATGTTTTTAGCGGTGTTTTAATTTTTTTTTATGTTAGTCATGCTGAGTAGGGGAGGAGCCCACTCATTTACAACCCTGCACCTCCTCCCCAGTTCCCAGAGGAAATTGGGAGTCCTGACCTGCTCGGGTAGGGGAGTGCTTCAGGGGCTTCCTCCACTTTGTAGGTCAGTTGCTGTTCTTCCGTCCTCTCTACCTTTGCAGAAAAGTCCCTCATGTAACATACCGATTGGATTGCTGCTCTGCCGGGCACTGTTCATGCTGCGGATGAAAGTACAGGCAGAACTGCTTACTTGTCTGTTTCAGTTCTAATAAGGGAAATCCTTCCTTAAGGCATGTTCCAGGCTCCAGAGAAGTGTGGCATAAGGAGGAACAATCCCACAATTCAAAAATCCAGGCGTCCAGACATTGACCAGTACACATCAGGGGACAGCTAGAACACGCTGGAAGGTGGTGGCCGAGGCACTGTGGGGAATTCTGAGCGATTGTGGAAAACATAGAAAATTCCAGAGATCTGAAATGGTCAAATGTACTCATCTTCAAATGTCAGTCTTCTACCACTGCATGAAATTATTTAAGAAGATAATGCTAGGCTCAATCTTTTGTCTTCTTTCTTCACTTTCTAAGCTCCCTTTCCCCCTTTCCCTCCCTTTCTCCTTTTCTCTCATATATTTACTTTGCTAGTACTAAGGAGAACTAAAAAGAGTGTGACTTTATTTAAACGCAGCGAAGTGGCGTTTAACGCAGGGAAGTGGAAGCACGTGGTGTGGTGCCCACGTGGCGTGGTGGAGTCAGCCGGCTGATGTGGGTCCCTGAGGAGTCAGCAGTGGCCTGCTTGGCTCTCAGTCCTCTCCACCCTGCAATCCTGGTTTACGGCTCGGCATATTTACTGTTGGAAAAATCTACCTCGTGGATGATAGCAAGAGACAGAAGAGTCTGGGTGTTTCTTCTCTTTTCCAGTCAGTCTCCCTCAGCAGCCCACAGATCTCCTGTCTTGGTCTTTCTAGCTGTAGCAACAAGCACAGTGTCAGCCACATGGTTGGCATGGGAGAAATATTTTTTGAATGAATGAATGCTTAGAAGCTGAGGGAAACTAGCAAATTAAATTAATATGCCGAGCATTTAACTAAACGGATAAAAGGTCAGTTACGTGGGAACAGGCAGCACGAGACTGGGAAAGGAGAGGAGGCGTTGATCCCAGGTCAACTGCAGGTGGTGTCACTGGAAGCCACCCCACTGACTCACTCCTCCCAGCACCCACAGTCCTCTCATCCTGGTGCCCCCATTTACAGGGATCTGGAGAACCAGAGATGCTTTCTAGGAGGTCAGCATTGGAAACCCTGTTACAAATGGAAATGGGAAAACGGATCATTTAATCTGGAGAAGGGGACAGAGGTGATCGTGGGGAGCATGGTGGAGAAGGTCAGTGTCTTTGAGTATTTGAAAATCTGTCAAGTGAAAGAAGAATCAAGCTTTTCTAAGTCAATGGAGAAGGCAGAACTAGGCCCAATGAGGTGGAAGTTAAAGGGAGATGGCCCAACACAGGGAAGTGGCTGATAGCAATTTAAGTCCAAATGGAACCAGCAGACCCATGAGACTGTGAACTCCTCACCTCTGGAAACTTCACGTAGAGATTGCTAAATACATTGTGGGAATTTTTATATCAGAGCCACTATCTTTGATTAATAATAAAATTATTAATATTAACTTGTTGAGTGCTCACTGTGTTCCAGCTACTGTGCCCGATTTAATCTTCATAGCAACCCTGTCACATGGCTTCCCCGAAATCTCATGCTTGGAGAGGTCAAGGGCTTGCCCACTCACTCAGCTAATGAACTGTGCAGCAGCATCTGAACCTAGCGCCGTCTTCTGGAGCCACCCTCTTTGCCTCTGTCCTTTGCAGCTATAATCTCTGAGTAACATGACATCCTGCTAGGCCATTACACCCAAGGCCTTGCACCCTACACGCCAGATATCTCCACCTTGATTGCGTTAGTTAGCATGGGCTGAATCGTGTTGCTCAAGAGGGTTTCAAAATCTCAGCAGCATAAAAATCACAAAGATGGTAGTATAACAGTGGAACTATGTCATACATTCGTCTAGACCCATTGCATGTGCACCCGAGCGCACCACCGGAGTAAACCCTAATGGAAACTGGATTTTGAGTGCCGATGATCTGTCAATGGAGCGTCATTAGTTGTAACAAATACGTGTCACTTTAGTAGGTGACTTTGATGATGGAGAGACTCTGCATGTAGTGATAGATCAGTGGCTGAATGGGAACTCTCTTGTCTCGATTCTGCTACAACCCAAAACTAAACAAAAACAAATCCCAGGGGATTTGCATTTTTTCAGTGTTCCATGACCCAGGCTGCACCAGGAAGGGGAAGCAGAGCTGCTTGGTGGCCAACACGAATGGCTTTCACACCTATGCAATAGAAAGTTACAGTTGTGGAGTGTTGGTGTCAGATCACGACCCAGTGGCATGAGTACCAAGTCAAAAGCTTGAATTCCCTTGTAGTTTATAGAGTTTGTTTCATAGTTACTAGAGGACTTTGTCCTTCAGTAATGCCCTTGGCTGTAAGTCTCAGTGGTACAAATGTGGGCTGTGAGCATTGTCCTGCAGGCAACAGAAATACAGAGCTTTTTGGATGCCGCTCGCCACTCCCCGCCCCCATCATCATTCTGTTCTGGATTTCGGTCCGGAAAACCGGGAACCCGTCAGAGTCTTGTGACTGCAGCTGCAGGGTGAGCCCTCTGCTACAGTTTCCCCTCTCCTTTGTTAGCTTGTTGCTGTGTTCCACCTCCCCTCACCTGTGGCCCTTCACCAGCCACTGTGTATGAAGGACTGGAGTTGGCAAGGGGACGTGGCTTGCAGAAGAATGGCCAAAGCTGCTTCAAGTTCAACCTCACAAATTTTTCTTACATTTTTTGATTTTTGGTAGTCCATAAAATTAGGATTGCCAGATAAAATAGAGGATGCTATCTTAGTCCATTTCTGCTGCTATAATAAAATAACTTAGACTGGTTAATTTATAAGTAACAGAAATCTGTTTCTCATGGTTCTGGAGGCTGGCAGATTCCATGTCTGGCGAGGACTTGCTTTGCAGCTTCTCACATGACAGGTGAGCGTGGTGTCCTCACATGGCAGGAAGGCTAAAGGGCAGATCTCCCTCTGTAGCCACTTTTGTATGGACATTGAATCCCTTTCTCTAGGGTGGAGGCCTCAGGACTTAATCACTTCCCCAAAGACCCCACCTCTGAGTACCACCACGGTGGGGGATTACATTTCAACATGAATTTTGAAAGGACACAAATATTCTAACCATAGCAGATGTCCAGTTAAATTTGAATTTCAGATGGACAAAAAATAATTTTTTAGCAAAAACATGCTCCAGATATTGCCAAGGATATGTTTATACGAAAACCATTACTTTTATCTGAAATTCAAATTCAGCTGTGCATCCTGCATTTCTAGTTGCTAAACCCCACCTGAGACACAGCGACTGCTAATTTCCAAATTAGCGGTGAGACAGGGCTTGGGAAACTATACTGCCGAACAGTGACACAATGGCAGTGTCTCAGAATGTGCTCCTGAACACAGAGTTTGGGAATCGGGGAGGTGCACAACAGAATGCTAAAGGCAAATGGCTTCCATCTGCTTCCAAGGGAGCATGATGCTGTGTCTCATGGAACCAGAGATCCTCTTCACTGCCCTCCTCAAGGAGAGAACCGCAGCGCGGACACTCCACGGTAACAGCCTTGGCTGGCTAGAGGGGGGATGGGTGCTGGCATCTCGCCGTGGAGCAGGCGAGGATGCACAGCCCAAAGCGGAGCCTTTCCCACGCACTAGCAGGCAGCCCAGTGGCAGAAGCGAAACGCAGCTCTGAAGGAGTGGCTCTGTTGGAACATTTAGCCATTGAAAAGCTCTTCTAGAATTCTCCAGTAGTCTTCTGTTTATGAGGGCAACAGAAAGAAGAAATGAGAGTGAAAATCTTGTGACTGGATTGGTCGGTGATCATTTCTCTCCGTGCTGTGATCTGCTACCCAAGGAGGCAGGTCTCGGCCGTTTCCTCTCATCATCTGACATGTGTTTGAGCCCCTAGGCCCTGCGTGAGTAATGACTGCTTTCCTGGGGCCGCAGTCCAGAAACGGCCCCACCTGCCACTTATCTGCAGAGCTTCCCACGAGCTGGCACTGCTAGGAGTTCTGTTCAGTGGACTCGCATTTCTCACAACTGAGGCTGCCCCATTGTAGATGGGACTCTAGCACTCAAATCTCAGACCCCTCAGGGATCTGATCTCCCTTCTGTGACCGTAGGAACACCTCGGCCCTCCAGAGCTCCATGTGACACAGCCCAACACTCAAAGACCTAGGCCAAGTGTCTCATTTTGAGATGAGGAAACAGGGTGAGATTAGGTGAAATGACCAGACTCAGTGGTTGTGTCGCACATGGTTTGCAGATGTATCCCACCTGAAGTCACCTAATGTCTTAAGTTCAGTCCCTGGGAAACAGATCATGAGACAGAAAGGAGTCTTGTGACCAGGAGGCTTACTGAAGAGGCCTCAGGTTTGCCAGTCACCAGGTGGGGTGTGGGGGTCCTGATTCCCATGCTGTAAATTCTCCCACAAACGTGCTGGCAATGGATGCAGAGTTGGGAAAAGGTGCATGGAATCAGTTTATATAAGCTGATGCTGTCAACTCTAGCACCCCACTGCCTGCAGGAGTGAGGGAAGCAGGACTGTGTGGGGCAGAAGTTCAGCTCTGCAGCCGTCACAAGAAAAGCCTCAGGAAGTCCTAGGAAGTGCTGAAGCTGGATGGCCCTTCAGCAGAGTTCCAGAGGGGAACACATGGCCGAGATGTCCACCCTCATCTCCGTGGACACGTCATTAGAAACAGACTGCCCTGGGGCCAAGTAGCAGCTCTCAGCAGCTGGTGCAGCAGCAGGGGCAGGGGACCTCCAGTCCTGGAGGGGCATCTGGGTGGTCATTGCAGTATGTGGGGCACCGAGCTGGCAGTGGATCTGGAATCCAACTGGGGTCCCCTTCAGGAGTCGATGGCTCTTCTCACCACCAGCAGCTCCAATAGCTTCTGAAGCCTACAGATCTGCCCTGGGTGTCTTCAGAACTACGATAGCACAGGAGCCTGTGTCTAGATTGGGGGAAGGTGAGAGTCCCAGATTTATCCCTGAGAATCAAGGTGTATGCAGTGCTTCACTGTCCTTCCAGGTCTGCCTGAAGCCTGCCCAGAGGGCCAAGTGGTGCTCCTCTTCCTGCCAGTTTCTGGACTATGCAGACATGGTCCTCCAAGGCTCCCATCCCGCACTGCAGCCGCGTCTTCACTGCTTGCTCGTCCTTGGCAAGAAATGTGCTCTCTTTCCTTGAATCCCCCATGGTACCCTGCACCTGGGAGGTGCTTGGTAGACGTAGGTTATTGGATGGAAGTCTGAACCAGTGATTGAATGTTCAGTAAAGTGCTGGAGACTAGATCTCCAGTTTGGCACATGTGTCTCAGGCTCTTGGCTTCATTCTACTGTATGCCCTTGTGCTCTGTGCAAATCTAATGTTCCCACCCTGGGCCATGATTTCATTGGCATTGGGCCCATGCCCTCCGTTTCTGTGGTCACAGAGAAGCTGCTGCCCCTCTGGGAGAGTGGTCAAGTGGGGAGCCCGTGTGTTGGCATGGTCAGTGTATTTGATAGTTTCTCCTGTGTGATTGACTTTTTGGAAGAGTTCTAGCTGTTACGTTTCTACCATCTTTGGCAAGATGAGAACATTGGAAATTAAGAAAACAGTGTGAGGTAACTACAAGGTTAAGGAATTCCAGGGAATGGAAAGTACTGGATGATATTTGCATTACATATTTGCTGGATGAGGTCCACAGGGAAGCAGTATTTTTGCAAGACCTCAAGAGGTCAATGTGGTTCCTTCCATGCCATAGTTACAGACACTTCTTTCCTGGTGAGGAGGTAGGATCTTGGGGATGTCCTTGCTATTGTGACTAGTGTCCGGGCAATTCCTGGGATGTACGCAACTCAGTCTTTGCTCTGCAGTTATTCCTTTATGAAGAAGTAGCCCTTATTTCTGAGGTTTTCTTCCCAAGTCCTGCAATCACTGTCACTGGTCAACCATGTACCTGAATGAAAGACCCAAGAGCCCCACATGTCCCCTCGAGCACACACACATAACACACACACTCAGACATGGGATGTCTATAATCCAACCCCCTTGAGGAGTTGATTTTGCGGCTACCATTTCTCCAGTGATGGTCAGGGAGTCATTACTGCACCTCTGCATCTTATCCTAGGGCTTCTTCCAAGAGCCTCCCTGCCCCCTCAGTCCCTTAACGTCCCTGCATCTCTAGAAACCTGCTACCTTGGCTTATGTTCTCTCTAATATTGCCTATTGTCTAAAACAAAGGTAGAAATGTGATGACCCAGGTTTACAATCATACCCTGAAGGTTTTGATAACAAGAAGGAAGATTCAAGGAGGTCCCGCGTCCATTGCACAGGAAACCAACAGGAAGCTAGGGGCTTGCTAGTCAGAGTGCATGCGCATCTCACAACATGTTCCTCACTCTGTGCATGAGCAGCTTCTGCTGTCAAGCCCCACAGCCTCACACGTGGCTCTGCCCCAAAGCCTCCCTCTTTCCATTCAGCTGCTTCCTGTTGATGATGTGGCAGGCTCACATGGCTTTCTCTGGGAAGCCTCACTTGATCCCGCCCATCTGGCTTAGCTGTCCTTCCCATTCACTCCACTTTCCATCTATGAGCGGCTATTTTTACAACTGTATATGTGCTCCTGTGTTATTCAACAAGCTCATAGCACTACTGGGACAATCATTGTCTTTCAGCTTAGTCCTTGGTGCCCGATGAACACTCAGCTAACTGGTTTTGAGGGGAGTGGGATAAATGAATTACAAAGTGAATTTTGGGTAATGAGGAACTCCCATTTGTAGAGTTGAGGACACAAAGATTAGATACCAAACAAGATAAGGATAGGATGAGGACACAGGATTTGCCCATCTTGTTTCAAAATCTGGCTGAGCAGGGCAGGTGGAACAGTGGCTCAGCAGTTGGAGCACTTGCCTGGCATGCACAAGGACCGGGGGTTCAAACCCCAGCACCACGTGCACAACTAAGTGTAGGAGAAACAAGGCCAGAGATGAAAAAAATAAAGTTGACTCTCTCTCTCTCTCTCTCTCTCTCTCTCACATACTCTTTCCCTCTTTCTCTCTTAAAAAAAAAATAAAATCTAGCTGAGCAGAAAGACATCCACAAAATTTAATTCATTCAAATAACATACTATATATGCTCCCAAACCTAATAGGTGAAATTGATACCTTTTGAATCTTCATAATGAAAATTCAAGGACAGGGGTAAAAAAACAATGATTAGTCGCATTACTTAAGTATGAAATGAATACAAAGATTCAAGTGCAGGTGATGTTTTCGTGTTGTTTTCACACGGGTTGCTTTGTATGTGATGATGGGACAGTGCTGGGGCATACAGAATTTGGCGTTTTCCCTGCGGCTCGGCTCGAGCAGTCCTCCTTGAGCTGCTCTGAGGTGTCCCCCTTGCAGCCAGCACCGAGGGTTCGCCACTCTTCCGTGTCTTCCGGTAATTAGGTGATTTTTATGTGCACAGCAGTTTATAACACACACACCGACATCATTCTGACCTTTCTTCCGTTTACCTGCAACGTGTGATATTTTGGGAAGTGACTTTTCTTACTGAGTGACAGTGTCACAGAGCTGGCAGGCTCCTGTGGAAAACAGCCAGCCGCCCTGGTTGCCCTCAGGAGCAGGAACCCTGGACCTCACCGTAGAGCCAGCATCTGCAGTTCCTTCTCTTGGGTGCCCTGTGTGCTCTGGGGGTTGTTTCCAGGAGTTCACAGCATGTCATTCTGAGAGCTGGCCTGGCAGAGTAGAGCCTCCATTTCCTCCCAGGGTGATGCCTGTGGGCTGGGGGCTTTGCACCGAACTGGGGGAGGGGGCTCCACTGTGCGTGAAGACAGGTGTGCAAAGCATGGAAGAGGAGATACTGAGGCCAGGGCACTGGGCTAGAAATGGGCTCTTTGTCCCTAGTCCCTGTCTGGGCTCAACTCTTGCTCCTTTCTTGAAAAGGATTTTACAAACATTTTTAACGGGCAATACACCTTTCTAGTGTTCACTGAATATAAGGTGTGTCTTTTTAACACAGGCGTTCCAGGTTGATTGCATCTAAACAAACATGCTGTCTATCAAGGTAAGCAGTGTCTCCCCCTGTCCCAACCCCTAATCCAAACTTGGAATCTTAGGATCCCCCAGGGCGGCTTGGTGCTATATGAGTTGGAAGTGAAGAACGTGCTCACATGAGAGTGAATAAATTGAATGTTCAAGGCAGAAGTGGGGATGGAGGCGTTTAATCATCTCACTGAATAGAGGGGGGCAGGTGCCACCCACGGACACAAAAGCTGTCAGCCTTCCAAGCAGGTGCCTGCCCAGAATAGCCCGATCAGTGTCCTGGCAGCTGATCAGCGGGATAGAGGTCCCTTTTCCCTGGCCAGGGGCGAGAGAGGCAGCAAGCTGAGGTGTCCCCTCCTCCTACGAGAGCACATTTCTTTGTACATGCTCAGCGAAGTGGCCATCATCAACCTTTGAGGGCATATTTAATGCCTGGAAATAGTTCCAAATTCTTTGGAGCCAAATCTAGCAGTAAAGTGGATAGTCGTGCTGAGGAATATAGCACTTGGGATCAAGAACAATGTATTGCTGTAAAAACAAAACCATCATATGGCTTACAAATGGACTCCAGTGGCAATTCTAAAAATAAGACTCCAAATGAGGTTGGAGCAGTGACAACCTAGTAAAATGAGTATGTGGCTTCCCAAGCGGATGTCATGAAAGTCTCCGCAGGAGCACAGGAGTGGACGCACTTGCCACAGCTGTCATGTCAAGTCGAGGACGGAGGACGGTCTCAACACTGCTGAGTCCTTGGCACATGAACCCTGAGAGCTTCCCTGCCGGCCAGCGGAGCATTTGCCGCTCTGGCTGCTCTGACCTCCTCCACCTCTCCACCAGGTTGGTTTGTAGCTGCCCTTCAAGATTCGACTTTCACCCCTTCAGTGCCCACAGAGAGTTACTCTCCTCTCTTGCCCTTTCACATGAGTATAAATATTATTAGTCTTACCTATGGCGTTATCATGATTTTTTGGCCTTTTTTCTCCCCCAACCATGCCCCATTATATTGTGTGATCTTGAAGACAGGGGGTGGGGTTTGCATCTGTTCTTCCGTTGATTGGCATAGAGTGGGTGAGCAATGACTGTGAGTTGTGTGAATGGCTCACCTGGCCACATGTCCCCTGAACTCACTGAGGCATGGGAATTCTCCGACCACGTGCCTGGGGCCTGTACCTGCACGCAGATGTACCATGTGAATGTATCTCATGGGCTTGTGTGTCTTAGGAATCAGTGTGTGGCTGGAGCTCTGGAGGGACCTCTGATCTGCAGAGCAGGTCCCCTAATGAAATCCACTTCTAGATCCATTGTGCAGCTCAATTCTGCCGGAAAGTCTCTTGTTTAAGTGTGATATGTAACAAGTAGTATTTGAAAGTCAATTACCAAAAGGATACCACTGCAGAATGAAAAGGAACTGACGGTGGAAAATGAGAAAGCTGCGCAGAGCAGTCTTTAGTCTCAATTATCTGAGTTTCCTGTCTTCAGCTGAGCTCCGAGTGTCACTGGGGGGAGCTTGGGCCTGGCTGCTCACGGCGCTGCATTGCTTCTGATGTCTGCAATTATGCTATGATGGTAATCACTGGTGGAGGCTCCGAGGAGAGAGGCCTGTTTCCCTGTCTCCAGCTTGGTAATCGCAGGGGAGGAGGATGGCGGAGTGGGGCTCGTTGATTTCAGACGATCGTTTGAGAAGGAGATAAGTGAGACCAGCCTTCTCACTGGGCTGTGGAGGCTGAGGCTTCAAGTGTCACCCTCAGAAGGACACCTTGTGCGGAGGCCTGAACCTGCAAGAAGACCTGCTCCAAGACTATGTGCTTAGTCATGATCCCCAAACATTGAAGGGCCCTTTGAGACAGAGAGAGCCCAAACCTGTTTCTGCCCTTAAGTCACTTGTCACTCAAAATACCTGATTTTTATCACAGACAACTGGGAAGTAGGGATAGTGATGGGACGTTCTCACACAGTTGGACTTCCATTGAATCTGGCCATTGCCAAAGGCGTCCCAATTTCTTTTTAGAAGCCTTTGGCCTTTCTGAAATAATAAGGACAGTGATTGTAAAATGACCACAAATCATCTCTCCCACGGAGAGTTGAAGTCCATTTCTCAAACTGGGTTGGCCATGTGATGTGTTTTAGCCACATCACATAGATACTAGCAAAGTGGTGTGGTATCATCGTCACCCCTCTTGTGTCCCACACACGCGCAGTAGTGCTTGCGCATCAGGGTTTGCCTGACCATGCTGCTCTTGGGAGCACCGTAACTGCCACCACGTGACGAAGGCTGAGGTGGGCTGCAGGAAGGAGAGAAGGACACCTGGCCCAGGCACCCTCATAGCCTTGCTGGTGCCAGACCATCACCAACATGCGAGTGATCCGCAGAAGTGGGCCTGGCTGACCAAACTGACAGCCTTCCTACCAAAATATGAGTTAAACAAATTATTGATGGTTTTGAGAGAAATTTTTATTTTTTATTATAAGTCAACAATTTATAGTTGTATGTATGAGGCAAAAAGTGATGTGATGGTTTATGAACACATCACGGAATAATCAAATTAAGCTAGTTAACTTACTATCACCTCAACTAAACATTTTTTTGTGATGAAAACATTTTGAAATTTACTCTCAGCAACATTGAAATATATAATATTCTATTATTAACCATATTCGCCATACTGTAGATCTTTTTTATGAAGGAGTTGAGTTGTACAATCATAAATGTGTATAAAGTAACAAAATGATGTACATTTGATCCTAAACCAGAGTCACTCCCACATTACCCACAGGCCAGCCTCTTGATTCTTGATTCTTCCATATTTTGCCTCTACAACAAATATAAATGTGCATGTGTGTGTGTGTGTGTGTGTGTGTGTATAGGAATTTTCTGGAATTAAATGATTGCATATGTATATTTGGATTCTTGGGGGTGATGGGTAGAGTATGCTACATTTTTTATTGTCTCCCTAGATCCTTTCCTATCCTCTCTCCCTCTGCCCTTCCCCTCCTCTCCCTTCCCTCCTCCCTTCTCCCTACATATCTATGGTTCCCCTAGATTATGTGTTGTTACACCTTTGCTGGGTTTAATACACGAGACTGACATTCTTTCACCCAAGCCTGGGTCTAGCTCCAGCCTCCACAAATGAGGGAAGACAGTCAACCCTTGACTCTCTGGGTTTGGCTGACTTTGCTCAGCATGATTTCTTCCATTCCATCCATTTACCTTCAAAGGCTGCAATATCATTGTATCTAATAGCTGAGTAGAATGCTGTTGTATATATATGCGCTAGAGCTTTTGGATCCATTCATCCAGTGAGGGGCATCTAGGTTGGTTCCATAGTTTAGCTATTGTAAATTGAGCTGCTATGAACATTAATTTTGCTGTGTCACTGTAATGTGCTGATTTCAATACCTCTGGGAAAATACCCAGAAGAGGGATAGCTGGATTATATGGTTCCAACCCTAATTTTTTGAGGACTTTTCACATTGCTTTCTAGGATGGATATACCACTATGCAGTTCCACGAACAATGTGCTAGTGTTCCCATCTCCCCACAACCTCTTCAGCATCTGTTTTTGTTTATATAGTTCATCTTTGCCAATCTAACTGGAGTGAGGTGAAATCTTAATGTGGTTTTGATTTGCATTTCTCTGATTACTAATAATTTAGTAATCATTATTGATTTAAAGCACTTTCTCTTGTATTCATTGGCTTGCTTGATTTCATCTGTTGAAAAGTTTCCTTTTAGCTCTCCAGCCCAATTATTGATTGGATTGTTTGTGGTTTTGATCTCCAGTTTTTTTAGTTCTTTGTAAATTTTGGATATTAGTCACCTTTTGGAAGAATCACAGGCTATGATTATCTCCTATTCCCATTCTGGGTTCTCTCTTGATAGTTTTGACCAATTCCTTGGCTGAGCAAAAGCTGTTTAATTTAATGGCATCCCACTCATTATTTCTTGACTTTAATTTTTTCTCTTTGGGTGACTTGTTGAGAAAGCCATTGCCAACTCCCATGTGCTGGAGTGCTGGTCCTAATTTCTTTCTAACAGTTGTATGGAAGCTGGTTTATTTCCTGATTGCTTGATCCATTTTGTTTTGATTTTTGCGAAAGGTGAGAGGTAAGGATCTAGTTTCAACTTCCTGCACATGGCTGTCCAGTTTGTCCAGCAGCATTTGTTGAATAGGCTGTCTCTCCTCCATATTATATTTTGACCCCCTTTGTCAAAGATCAGATGTTTAAAAATTTGTGGGTTTGTCTCAGAATATTCTGTTCTATTCCATTGGTCTTCATTCCTATTTTGATACCAGTACCATGCTGTTTTTGTAACTAGAGCTCTATAGTATAGTTTTGATCTGGAATTGTGAAAGCTCCTGTTTTGTCTTTCTAGCTTAGTAATGTTTTGACTATTCTGGGTTTCTTGTTATTCCAAATTAATTTGAGAATTGCTTTTTCTATACCTTTAAATAATGACATTGATAGGGATTGCATTGAATCTATAATGCATTTGGCAAAGTGCCGTTTTAATTATACTAATTCTGCCTACCAAGAACATGGAATATCTTACCATCTTCTCAGATCTTCTTCAATTTCTTTCTTCAATGTTCAATAATTTTCATTGTAGAGGTCTGTCCAGTCCCGGCCGGCAGGGACTGGACAAAGCATTCAACTAGACCCATTTGCTCTTAAGTTCTCCAAGCACTTTATTTCTCTCTTTACCACGGCTAAAGGCCTCCAGGCGTTTCCCGCTTTCCCTCTCTTTGAGTCAAGGCTATTA